>OY986051.1:2260556-2466156 GCA_963920205.1 Stenodema calcarata
TTCATGAACTTCATTGAACTTTCATTAACTTGCATGTAACTTTCATTAACTTTCATTAACTTTCATTAACTTTCAGTAACTTTCATTAACTTTCATTAACTTTCATTAACTTTCATTAACTTTCATTAACTTTCATTAACTTTTCATTAACTTTCATTAACGTTCATTAACGTTCATTAACGTTGCATTAACTGTTCATTAACTTTCATTAACTTGCATTAACTTTCATTAACTTTCATGAACTTTCATTAACTTGCAACTTGCATTAACTTTCATTAACTTCATGAACGTTCATTAACTTTCATGTAACTTGTCATTAACTTTCATTAACTTTCATTAACTTTCATTAACTTTCAGTTAACTTCATTAACTTCATAACTTCAGTAACATCACTCCTAACCATCCCTAACCATTCCCTAACCATCCCTAACCATCCCTAACCATCCCTAACCATCCCTAACCATCCCTAACCATCCCTAACCATCCCTAACCATCCCTAACCATCCCTAACCATCCCTAACCATCCCTAACCATCCCTAACCATCCCTAACCATCCCTAACCATCCCTAACCATCCCTAACCATCCCTAACCATCCCTAACCATCCCTAACCATCCCTAACCATCCCTAACCATCCCTAACCATCCCTAACCATCCCTAACCATCCCTAACCATCCCTAACCATCCCTAACCATCCCTAACCATCCCTAACCATCCCTAACCATCCCTAACCATCCCTAACCATCCCTAACCATCCCTAACCATCCCTAACCATCCCTAACCATCCCTAACCATCCCTAACCATCCCTAACCATCCCTAACCATCCCTAACCATCCCTAACCATCCCTAACCATCCCTAACCATCCCTAACCATCCCTAACCATCCCTAACCATCCCTAACCATCCCTAACCATCCCTAACCATCCCTAACCATCCCTAACCATCCCTAACCATCCCTAACCATCCCTAACCATCCCTAACCATCCCTAACCATCCCTAACCATCCCTAACCATCCCTAACCATCCCTAACCATCCCTAACCATCCCTAACCATCCCTAACCATCCCTAACCATCCCTAACCATCCCTAACCATCCCTAACCATCCCTAACCATCCCTAACCATCCCTAACCATCCCTAACCATCCCTAACCATCCCTAACCATCCCTAACCATCCCTAACCATCCCTAACCATCCCTAACCATCCCTAACCATCCCTAACCATCCCTAACCATCCCTAACCATCCCTAACCATCCCTAACCATCCCTAACCATCCCTAACCATCCCTAACCATCCCTAACCATCCCTAACCATCCCTAACCATCCCTAACCATCCCTAACCATCCCTAACCATCCCTAACCATCCCTAACCATCCCTAACCATCCCTAACCATCCCTAACCATCCCTAACCATCCCTAACCATCCCTAACCATCCCTAACCATCCCTAACCATCCCTAACCATCCCTAACCATCCCTAACCATCCCTAACCATCCCTAACCATCCCTAACCATCCCTAACCATCCCTAACCATCCCTAACCATCCCTAACCATCCCTAACCATCCCTAACCATCCCTAACCATCCCTAACCATCCCTAACCATCCCTAACCATCCCTAACCATCCCTAACCATCCCTAACCATCCCTAACCATCCCTAACCATCCCTAACCATCCCTAACCATCCCTAACCATCCCTAACCATCCCTAACCATCCCTAACCATCCCTAACCATCCCTAACCATCCCTAACCATCCCTAACCATCCCTAACCATCCCTAACCATCCCTAACCATCCCTAACCATCCCTAACCATCCCTAACCATCCCTAACCATCCCTAACCATCCCTAACCATCCCTAACCATCCCTAACCATCCCTAACCATCCCTAACCATCCCTAACCATCCCTAACCATCCCTAACCATCCCTAACCATCCCTAACCATCCCTAACCATCCCTAACCATCCCTAACCATCCCTAACCATCCCTAACCATCCCTAACCATCCCTAACCATCCCTAACCATCCCTAACCATCCCTAACCATCCCTAACCATCCCTAACCATCCCTAACCATCCCTAACCATCCCTAACCATCCCTAACCATCCCTAACCATCCCTAACCATCCCTAACCATCCCTAACCATCCCTAACCATCCCTAACCATCCCTAACCATCCCTAACCATCCCTAACCATCCCTAACCATCCCTAACCATCCCTAACCATCCCTAACCATCCCTAACCATCCCTAACCATCCCTAACCATCCCTAACCATCCCTAACCATCCCTAACCATCCCTAACCATCCCTAACCATCCCTAACCATCCCTAACCATCCCTAACCATCCCTAACCATCCCTAACCATCCCTAACCATCCCTAACCATCCCTAACCATCCCTAACCATCCCTAACCATCCCTAACCATCCCTAACCATCCCTAACCATCCCTAACCATCCCTAACCATCCCTAACCATCCCTAACCATCCCTAACCATCCCTAACCATCCCTAACCATCCCTAACCATCCCTAACCATCCCTAACCATCCCTAACCATCCCTAACCATCCCTAACCATCTCTAACCATCCCTAACCATCCCTAACCATCCCTAACCATCCCTAACCATCCCTAACCATCCCTAACCATCCCTAACCATCCCTAACCATCCCTAACCATCCCTAACCATCCCTAACCATCCCTAACCATCCCTAACCATCCCTAACCTGCTGTATCAGAGTGGTATGGATTGTATCTGAGGCCATTCAGGCCCATAACAATCTTTCATGTCTTTATCCGCTTGACCTTTGAGCGCTTCACTCTCTCTTGAGGATACAGCAGGCCCCCCTGTCCCTTTCTGGCGTTAGCCACACCCAATCTGGGTGTGCCCGGGATGGACCACGAACCATCCCTAACCATCCCTAACCATCCCTAACCATCCCTAACCATCCCTAACCATCCCTAACCATCCCTAACCATCCCTAACCATCCCTAACCATCCCTAACCATCCCTAACCATCCCTAACCATCTCTAACCATCCCTAACCATCCCTAACCATCCCTAACCATCCCTAACCATCCCTAACCATCCCTAACCATCCCTAACCATCCCTAACCATCCCTAACCATCCCTAACCATCCCTAACCATCCCCAACCCAGGTGAAGAAGTGTGAATCATAGTCATTATATTACTGTTTCCCATGTAGTTTACCCGAACCAAGAATGAATAGTTCACCATTGAAGAATATAATGAATTTTTGGCATTTACCTAATGTTATTGAGCTCCTACTTAGACTCAAGGAGCATTTGTGTGGAGAGCATGTCTGTATGAATGAAGAGTTTCATAGTTACTCCCGCCGTTTACCCGCACTTGCTTGTGAATGGGAAACGTAATTCCACCTAAACCCAATGAATATTCAGAGGATAGGGATTGATGGATATAACAAGGGCGAAATATTGCGCAGAAATGAAAGTGTAGAGATCGTACACACTATTTTCAACGTCAAAACGTGGACTTGTGTTAATTTTCTATTCTTTGTTACCCACCTTAATCTTATCACCGAATTTAGGAATTATTCTTATATACTTTCCATACAGGTGAACGGCAAAGGTGAAAATGTATTAATTCGTCATACAGGTGAACGGCAAACTTGGACACCTCCTTAAGAGTTTCATAGTTACTCCCGCCGTTTACCCGCACTTGCTTGTGAATGGGAAACGTAATTCCACCTAAATCCAATGAATATTCAGTGGATAGGGATTGATGGATATAACAAGGGCGAAATATTGCGCAGAAATGAAAGTGTAGAGATCGTACACACTATTTTCAACGTCAAAACGTGGACTTGTGTTAATTTTCTATTCTTTGTTACCCACCTCAACTTTTTTTTCTTTTCACGATGTATTTGAGTCGACAATTGCTCTTCTTGAAGGTCCATTCGAACTCAAATCACTGAGGCTCAGCCTCACTCAGCCTCCCTGAGCTCCATGAGCTCCCTGAGGCTCAGCCTCACTCAGCCTCCCTGAGGCTCGCTGAGGCTAAGCCTCACTATGGCTCGCTGAGGCTCAGCCTCATTGAGGCTCCCCGAGGCTCAGCCTCACTCAGCCTCCCTGAGCTCACTGAGGCTCCTTGAGACTCAGCCTCCCCCATTTCACACTCCTTCACCTAACCCAAAAATGAACATAGGTGAAGGAGTGTGAACCCAGGTGAAGAAGTGTGAATCATAGTCATTATATTACTGTTTCCCATGTAGTTTACCCGAACCAAGAATGCATAGTTCACCATTGAAGAATATAATGAATTTGTGGCATTTACCTAATGTTATTGAGCTCCTACTTAGACTCAAGGAGCATTTGTGTGGAGAGCATGTCTGTATGAATGAAGAGTTTCATAGTTACTCCCGCCGTTTACCCGCACTTGCTTGTGAATGGGAAACGTAATTCCACCTAAACCCAAAGAATATTCAGAGGATAGGGATTGATGGATATAACAAGGGCGAAATATTGCGCAGAAATGAAAGGGTAGAGATCGTACACACTATTTTCAACGTCAAAACGTGGACTTGTGTTAATTTTCTATTCTTTGTTACCCACCTCAACTTTTTTCTCTTTTCACGATGTATTTGATTCGACAATTGCTTTTCTTGAAGGTCCATTCGAACTCAAATCACTGAGGCTCAGCCTCACTCAGCCTCCCTGAGCTCCATGAGCTCCCTGAGGCTCAGCCTCACTCAGCCTCCCTGAGGCTCAGCCTCACTGAGGCTCCCTGAGGCTCGCTGAGGCTAAGCCTCACTGTGGCTCGCTGAGGCTCAGTCTCACTGAGGCTCCCCGAGGCTCAGCCTCACTCAGCCTCCCTGAGCTCACTGAGGCTCCTTGAGACTCAGCCTCCCCCATTTCACACTCCTTCACCTCACACTCCTTCACCTAACCCAAAAATGAACATAGGTGAAGGAGTGTGAACCCAGGTGAAGAAGTGTGAATCATAGTCATTATATTACTGTTTCCCATGTAGTTTACCCGAACCAAGAATGAATAGTTCACCATTGAAGAATATAATGAATTTTTGGCATTTACCTAATGTTATTGAGCTCCTACTTAGACTCAAGGAGCATTGGTGTGGAGAGCATGTCTGTATGAATGAAGAGTTTCATAGTTACTCCCGCCGTTTACCCGCACTTGCTTGTGAATGGGAAACGTAATTCCACCTAAACCCAATGAATATTGAGAGGATAGGGATTGATGGATATAACAAGGGCGAAATATTGCGCAGAAATGAAAGTGTAGAGATCGTACACACTATTTTCAACGTCAAAACGTGGACTTGTGTTAATTTTCTATTCTTTGTTACCCACCTTAATCTTATCACCGAATTTAGGAATTATTCTTATATACTTTCCATACAGGTGAACGGCAAAGGTGAAAATGTATTAATTCGTCATACAGGTGAACGGCAAACTTGGACACCTCCTTAAGAGTTTCATAGTTACTCCCGCCGTTTACCCGCACTTGCTTGTGAATGGGAAACGTAATTCCACCTAAATCCAATGAATATTCAGAGGATAGGGATTGATGGATATAACAAGGGCGAAATATTGCGCAGAAATGAAAGTGTAGAGATCGTACACACTATTTTCAACGTCAAAACGTGGACTTGTGTTAATTTTCTATTCTTTGTTACCCACCTCAACTTTTTTTTCTTTTCACGATGTATTTGAGTCGACAATTGCTCTTCTTGAAGGTCCATTCGAACTCAAATCACTGAGGCTCAGCCTCACTCAGCCTCCCTGAGCTCCCTGAGGCTCAGCCTCACTCAGCCTCCCTGAGGCTCGCTGAGGCTAAGCCTCACTATGGCTCGCTGAGGCTCAGCCTCATTGAGGGTCCCCGAGGCTCAGCCTCACTCAGCCTCCCTGAGCTCACTGAGGCTCCTTGAGACTCAGCCTCCCCCATTTCACACTCCTTCACCTCACACTCCATCACCTAACCCAAAAATGAACATAGGTGAAGGAGTGTGAACCCAGGTGAAGAAGTGTGAATCATAGTCATTATATTACTGTTTCCCATGTAGTTAACCCGAACCAAGAATGAATAGTTCACCATTGAAGAATATAATGAATTTGTGGCATTTACCTAATGTTATTGAGCTCCTACTTAGACTCAAGGAGCATTTGTGTGGAGAGCATGTCTGTATGAATGAAGAGTTTCATAGTTACTCCCGCCGTTTACCCGCACTTGCTTGTGAATGGGAAACGTAATTCCACCTAAACCCAATGAATATTGAGAGGATAGGGATTGATGGATATAACAAGGGCGAAATATTGCGCAGAAATGAAAGTGTAGAGATCGTACACACTATTTTCAACGTCAAAACGTGGACTTGTGTTAATTTTCTATTCTTTGTTACCCACCTTAATCTTATCACCGAATTTAGGAATTATTCTTATATACTTTCCATACAGGTGAACGGCAAAGGTGAAATTGTATTAATTCGTCATACAGGTGAACGGCAAACTTGGACACCTCCTTAAGAGTTTCATAGTTACTAGATACTTCATAGTATTGTTAGGTATTAATAATTTGTATTTATTATTAATTATGATTAATTAATACGATATAATTCTGGGGTTTTTAATACTACGTCGGTAATAATTTTTCTATAAAAGAAGTACCTACCAACAAACATTCAAAATTACCTTCATTTCCGTAGCACGAAACGCACCTCAGAACAACAAACTCGACATCACTTAAGCCATACGATGTTCCAAAGAGCTTGTTAGTATGAAAATGGACCTGTATTTCAACAGTTTGAGTCACGATCGTGTTGTGAGGCACAATCTTTGAGCCGTCATTGTGAACGAACGGCTGGTCGTACAAAGCTGCGGATGGTCTTAAAAAATTCTACGGAACAAACTCTATCTAAATATGAAATAAAAAACATACCGTTCTATATGAATTTTTCGAGATATGAGATTTTCAAATTTTCAAAATTCGTTTTGAACCCCTTCCCCTTGACCTAGGGTTATGAAAAGTTTCGAGGATCATTGTGGGGCTGGTCCGAACCCAGAAACCAAATTTCGTAATTTTAGCTCAACGTTAACTGGGCAAAGTGGCGCGGACGGCGTACGGCGGACGGCGTACGGCGTACGGCGGACGGACGGATTTTTTTTTATTCGATTTTCTGAATCTACGTATCTTGAAACGTAAACCAACAAATTTTGAGGGGGGGTTAAAAAAATTTTTTCTTTGGGCGATTCCAATGGTTCATTATCGAAGATAATAAACCAAAATCCGTCCGTCCTCCGTACGCCGTCCGCCGTCCGCCGTCCGCGCCACTTTGCCCAGTAAGCGTTGAGTTAAAATTACGAAATTTTTTTTATGGGTTTCGACCAACCCCACAATGGTCGTCGAAACTTTTCATAACCCTAGGTCAAGGGGAAGGGGTTCAAACCGAATTTTGAAATTTTGAAAATTTCATATCTCGAAAAATTCATACAGAACAGTATGTTTTTTATTTCATATTTAGATAGAGTTTGTTCCGTAGAATTTTTTAAGACCATCCGCAGCTTTGTACGACCAGCCGTTCGTCCACAATGACGGCTCAAAGATTGTGCCTCACTACAGGATCGTGAATCAAACTGTTGAAATACAGACAGTGTTGCCAGACAACTTGCCTCGAAATTCCCTACGGACCGTTTCCAAAATCCCTACTTTTCCCTACAAATTCCCTACCGTGGTAAAAAATTCCCTACGCGTAAAATTTCGATTGCTGAAAATTTAAAAGAACAAAAGAAGATCACTTCCCTCCTAGTCATCTACAAAACGACAAGATCACTGCATTCACTGCTGCTGGTTTGGTTTGAAAATGAGTTGATTGAAATAACCATTGAACTGCACAATGTAATTTTTATTGCTGTCTCAATAATAGTTAGATTAGTTCCAGTCATTTTTTTTCAGGACAAGAATTGTTAGGTACTTGAGAAATGTCACTGAGATAAATATAAATATAATAAGGCTTATTACTAAGGCTCAAGAATGGTAGCATTGGTTACATTAGCCTAGGAATACCTATTTTAAAAAAAATCTTAATGTCGACGACCAGGAATGACTACGAGGAGAAAATATAATTAAAATGGTAAAACAGTAATAGTAAAACAAGTAACAGAAAAATTTGGGATTGAAAATAGAAAGAAGAGCAGTAAAATCTTAGGTTAATCTCAAGAGGTTATCAAAAATAAATCAAAAACGATTCATCAAAGAGACCATCAAAAACCAATCAAATCGTCTGTCACTATCGAGGGATTGCTCGCTTTTATTAGAAGCGTATAAGCTCTGTGACGCAAACAAATTAATCATATTTGGTGTGATAGGGTAATAATTGTAACAATTATTGTTACAACCACCCTCTCACACCAAATATGATTTTTGTTACAATTATTTGTTACATGACAGTTGATACCGAGATAGATTACTGAACGAAGACAACAAGAAGTGTGTGTATGCTTTTCTTTAAAGAAGAGTTGTGGCTTGTGGTTGTCAAATGATGGGGACGAACGAAACTGGTGACAGGTGTCTACACAAGTGGTTATCCAATCACGAATAAATGTACTAAAATCGTATAATTATTCAATTAATTAGAATTTTGCCAGTGTTTGAATTACGTAACCTAGCTTGACCAAAAATCCCTACGTTCAGCGTAGGGATTCCCTACGCTCAATGCACCCCCCAAATTCCCTACGTGTAGGGAAAAATCCCTACATCTGGCAACACTGAATACAGATCCATTTTCATACTAACAAGCTCTTTGGAACATCATATGGCTTAAGTGATGTCGAGTTTGTTGTTCTGAGGTGCGTTTCGTGCTACGGAAATGAAGGTAATTTCGAATGTTTGTTGGTAGGTAATTCTTTTATAGAAACTTTAATACCGACGTAGTATTAAAAACCCCAGAATTATATCGTATTAATTAATCATAATTAATAATAATTATTATTAATAATAAATACAAATTATTAATACCTAACAATAAATTAAAATAATTTTCACTAGGTACTTGATAAAATTGTTAATAATTAGTGATAATTGATAATAATAATTAATCTAACATTTAGGATCTAGACATTTAGACCTAGTGATCTAGACAGAAGGGTGATCTGTACAAAGAAGATAATGAACCGTTGTGTCAATAATTTGCAGAGTTTTTTTATTCGATTTTCTGAATCTACGTATCTTGAAACGTAAACCAACAAATTTTGAGGGGGGGTTAAAAAAATGTTTTCTTTGGGCGATTCCAATGGTTCATTATCGAAGATAATAAACCAAAAAACTCTGCAAATTCTTGACACAACGGTTCATTATCTTCTTTGTACAGATCACCCTTCTGTCTAGATCACTAGGTCTAAATGTCTAGATCCTAAATGTTAGATTAATTATTATGATCAATTATCACTAATTATTAACAATTTTATCAAGTACCTACTGAAAATTATTATAATTTATTGTTAGGTATTAATAATTTGTATTTATTATTAATAATAATTATTATTAATTATGATTAATTAATACGATATAATTCTGGGATTTTAATACTACGTCGGTAATAATTTTTCTATAAAACAAACATTCGAAATTACCTTCATTTCCGTAGCACGAAACGCACCTCAGAACAACAAACTCGACATCACTTTGTTGAGAATTTATTTTATATGTTGGTCAACCTGTGCACTGTTATACCACTTGTCCGCACTGCTACATAGGGATGGGAACCGCAAACTCTAGTATCGATACTAACGGTATCGATACTCGTTTTTTGTTTCAATACCAGGTATCGATATATTGGTTAAAAAATATCGATACTGAACAATATTGAAAGTATTGAATCGAAGAATTCCCGGGTAACCCAAAGGTGCCCTTACTGACAAGGTAAAATGGAAAAACCGCGGGTTAAATTCAAAATGTATTTATTAATATGTATATTTTATCATACATACATTTCACATGTAATAATATATTATGTGTATGATATAAGTCAAATAAATAAAATCTAAAATGATTTTTCCCCATAGACTAGTTTTAACAGTTCGGACGGCACCGACACATATATTATTACAAGTCATTTATTCAAAGTCTCTGAGTTTGTGCAGGCTAGCCAACGGTGGCAGTTGGAGGTTGTGAGGCGTTCTGAGCGGTACGCAGGAGTTAAGGAAGAAATTATTCGTGTTTTGTTCAATCGTACACAACACAGTAATTATAGAAGTATCCCGTGTTCAATACTAGATATTTTTCTAAAAAAGTATCGATACTCCCTAGTATTGCTTTTGAGCAGTATCGATACTAAATATTCGATGTATTGAATCAAAAGTATCGATACTTCAAAATATCGAGGCAGTATTGCCCAACCCTACTGCTACAACAATACACTACTTCGATGACTCTCTACACGTGTGTTTCTGTTCCTCAATTTAATTCTCATTTAAATTAGTTCAACATTCCCTTTACCATTTCAACTATTTTATTCAATAGGTTATGGGCCCAGGAGTGCTTGTAAAGTGAATGTTGTGAAATTAGTGATCGGTTGATTAGTTTGAATAAGTTAGAAGTGTTACCCGCGAGAGCTAACCTCCTTCGTTATGGCTGAAGCGACTACCAGCTCATTAACCTATCCCCAGTTGGGTAGAATGAATTTTTCTACATGGAAATTCAGAGTTTTGAGTATTTTGGACGAAAAGGGTGTTAAGACTTCAATCATGAAGCAAACGACGGAAGAAGAAATTACACAAATGAAACCAAAGGACCTGGAGGCACACCAACTAAAGGATGCTAAAGCAAGATCAACCATTGTACAATGTGTTACAGATAAATGTTAGGTGACGCTGAAACGGCATATGACATGATGAAGTGTCTCGAAAAGGTATTTGAGAGGAAAAGCATCTTATCTCGACTGTACATTCGAAGAAAATTGTTGACTCTGAAATGTCTACAAGATCAAGATCTTCAGGATTTCTTCGTAAAATTTGATGAGTTGATTCGTGATTTAGAAGCAACGGGATCTACATTGGACGAAGATGACAAGGTATGCCACTTACTTTTAACCCTACCAAGTAAGTACGAAACAGTCATAACAGTTCTAGAAACTGCAACAGAAACGCTAACGATTGACTTCGTCAAGAGTAAGCTGTTAGATGCTGAGCTAAAAGTTAACAATGCATCACGAAAGGTAGCGTCAAAATGTGATGAGACATCATTTGGCGCTAATACTTCAAATTTACCACCGAAGTGTGGAAAGTGCGATAATTCCTATCACTACCAATCGAATTGTCCAAAGAGAGAAGGAAGATTCTATAGAGGTCGTCAAAACTACAATAAAGGCAATCGAGGTCAGAGAGGGTACTATTTCCAACAGAGAGGAAGAGGGAATCATCATACAAATTTTAATCAGACATCCCGAGCAAACTTCGCAAACAAAGATGAAGAAATATCGTTCGTAGCTTTAACCACAGAGATTGAATCGACTGAACCATTATCAATTAACTTTGTACTGGACAGTGGGGCCACAAACAATTTGGTCAGAGGGTCAGTTGCTAAATTCATGAGGAGTGTTGTGGAACTCGAGAGTCCTGTTATTATAAAAATAGCCGATGGTACTGTTATGGCAGCCCACAAACAAGGGATGCTACGAGTCTACTGTTATAATAGCTCCACTTGTATTAACATCGAAGCACTGATAGTGGATAACCTCACTTGTAACATCTTATCAGTGAAAAAGATTATAAATGCCGGCTACAAAGTAATTTTCGATCAAAATAAAGCCAGCGTCATTGGAAAGAACTTGAAGTTAGTGAGTGAATCAGAAAACGGTTTGTTCATCGTCAAGTTTTTGAAAACGAAATCCGCTCCAACTGCCATGTCGGCAACAACAGACGATGCAACTTTATGGCATCTCCGTTTAGGACACCTCAACAGACTAGGACTAAAATTGCTGAATCTCCCATACAACAGTGATGTTTGTGAGTCTTGCAAAGAAGGCAAAGCAACTCGCCAGCCCTTTCACAAAGCAACTACTCCTCGATCGAAGCGAATTGGTGAACTTATCCACACAGACGTTTGGGGACCGGTGAGTGTACCTTCCAAGAATGGTGAAAAGTACTACCTCAGTATCCTAGATGACTTTTCACATTTTACTTCAATCTACCTATTAGAAAACAAATCAGAGTCAGAAGGGAAACTCCGAGCATACATTGAACAAATGAAATCTAGTGATATTCGAGTGAAACGCATAAGAATGGATAAAGGAGGCGAATTTATTACTAATTCATTCCGGAAATATTGTGAAGACAATGGAATTAGTCAGGAATTTAGTGCAGGATATACTCCTCAGCAATGCGGTGTATCAGAGAGATTAAATAGAACAATATTGGACAAAGTGCGATCTATGTTCGTTGATTCTGCGCTACCAAAACACCTTTGGGGTGAGGCAGTGAGATGCGCAATCTATCAGATGAATCGTTCCCCAACCCGAGCATTAAATGGGAAAGTACCGGCGGAAATTTTCTTTGGGAAATACACGCTTGACAAGCTTCGAATTTTTGGAAGCAAGGCTTGGGCAGTGATCCTACCTAGAGGTGGAAAATTAGAACCACGAGCTCGCTGTGTACGCATGGTTGGATATGCAGGAGCCGGTTATAGATTGTGGGATCCAAACACTGATGAAGTCTTCATATCCCGAGACGTTACATTTGACGAAACCAATACCAAGTACGAGGCTGAAGTGAGTAAACAGTCTGATGATGAAACTATCGTAAGTCCTACGCCATCAACAAGCCACAGTAAACTGAGACGAGAAGTAAAGCCACCAAAGTATCTTGACCAATACGAGGTCTACTCCGCCTACTGTCTACTGTCTGGAGAAGAGGACGATCCCTTGACGTATGAAGAGGCTGTGAAGTCGGAGAAATGGAGAGGCGCAATAAGAAACGAGCTGAACGCGCTTGAAGAATTAACTACATGGTCACCCAGCGAACTAGCACCTGGAAAGACCCCGATTGATACTCGATGGATATTCCGTACCAAGGAGGATGGGACGCCCAAAGCCCGGCTTGTAGCAAGAGGATATCAGGAACCTCATGGTGAGTTCAGTGAATATAATTATGCTCCGGTTTGTAGAAACTCCACCATTAGATTACTTATGTCATTTGCATTGCAGAATGACTGGGTTTTGAAACAAGTTGACGCGCCCAGTGCATTTTTGAATGGACTTTTGGATCAAGAAATCTTTATAAAAATCCCGAAAGGAGTAAATTGTAACAGTAACGTTCTTAAATTAAATCGCGCGCTGTACGGTCTTAGAAGCTCACCAAGGTGTTGGAACGAACGTTTTGATCAGGTTATGACCAACCTCAATTTTCGTAGGTCAAGTTTTGATTTTTGTTTGTATTCATCTGATGACATTCATTTAGTTTTATTCGTTGATGATGCGTTGATCACAGGAAATGTTGAGAAAGTAGATAGATTAATACAGGATTTGACAAAGGAATTCAAAATTAAAAATCTAGGTGAAGCTAAACTATTTTTGGGTATGCAAATCACGCGAACTCCTAATAATATTCATATTGTTCAGGAAAGAATGATTGACAAGTTGATTAACAAATTTGATTTGAATATTTGCAAGAAAGTGACAACTCCTATGGAAGCAAATTTCCAAGTTGAGGAAGGAGAAGAAATATTTGAAGACTGTTCTCTTTATAGAAATTTAGTATGTAGTTTATTGTATATTTCATTATTGTCGCGACCGGATATAGCTTTTTCTGTATCATTGTTGTCTAGGTATTTAGATAAGCCGACTAAATCAACAATGGGAGCAGCGAGGAGAATTTTGAGATATATGAGTGGTACTAAGCAAATAGGACTGAATTTCACTAGAAGCGGTTTTGAATTGAATGGATATTCAGATAGTGATTGGGGAGGTGACAGGACGACTCGAAAAAGTGTAAGTGGTCTTGTTGTATTTCATGGAAGTAATCCGATTTTCTGGCATTCGAAAAAGCAAAATAGTGTTGCTCTATCCTCAATGGAGTCAGAATTTTTGGCTGCTAGTACCGCATCTCAGGAGTTAGTTAACTTGATGGGAATAATTAATGACATATCCCTTATCTCGTCAGTAAATTTAAATATGGATAGCGCAAGTGCTATTTCTTTCATACAAAGTTTTCAAAATTCAAAACGTGCCAAGCATATCGACATCCGTTGTCATTTTATTAAGGAACTGGTGAAAACTGGAAAAATTAAGATAAATTATGTATCTACCACAGAAAATGTGGCAGATTGTTTGACAAAAGCGTTAAGCAAAGAAAAATTCACCAAATTTCGTGATATCATTTTGAATATAGGAATCACTTGAACTTGTCACTATGTTTTGTATTCACAATATGTTTTCTCTTATGTTTGTAGTTTAATTTTTTTTTATAATTCACTCGAACTTTTAATTTGAACGTTGGATTTAGTTTTAAAAAGGTTGTTGATACTGATGTTGATAGAGTTACTTTGGTATGTGTTCCATAATGGACGTAGTTCATTCATGTTTGAGTTGTAACTTCTTTAATGTTTGATATATGAATGATTAATGACCAACAACCACTGTGAAGTTAATTTCTAGTTGATTTACGATCGAAAAACCTTAGTTTATCAATCGAGGAGGCGTGTTGAGAATTTATTTTATATGTTGGTCAACCTGTGCACTGTTATACCACTTGTCCGCACTGCTACAACAATACACTACTTCGATGACTCTCTACACGTGTGTTTCTGTTCCTCAATTTAATTCTCATTTAAATTAGTTCAACATTCCCTTTACCATTTCAACTATTTTATTCAATACACTTAAGCCACATGATGTTCCAAAGAGCTTGTTAGTATGAAAATGGACCTGTATTTCAAAAGTTTGATTCATGATCGTGTTGTGAGGCACAATCTTTGAGCCGTCATTGTAAACGAACGGCTGGTCGTACAAAGCTGCGGATGGTCTTAAAAAATTCTACGGATCAAACTCCATCTAAATATGAAATAAAAAACATACCGTTCTATATGAATTTTTCGAGATATGAAATTTTCAAAATTTCAAAATTCGTTTTGAACCCGTTCCCCTTGACCTAGGGTTATGAAAAGTTTCGAGGATCATTGTGGGGCTGGTCCAAATCCAGAAACCAAATTTCGTAATTTTAGCTCAACGTTAACTGGGCAAAGTGGCGCGGACGGCGGACGGACGGATTTTTTTATTCGATTTTCTGAATCTACGTATCTTGAAACGTAAACCAACAAATTTTGAGGGGGGGTTAAAAATTTTTTTTCTTTGGGCGATTCCAATGGTTCATTATCGAAGATAAAAAACCAAAATCCGTCCGTCACCCGTACGCCGTCCGTGCCACTTTGCCCAGTTAGCGTTGAGTTAAAATTACGAAATTTTTTTTTATGGGTTTCGACCAACCCCACAATGATCCTCGAAACTTTTCATAACCCTAGGTCAAGGGGAAGGGGTTCAAAACGAACTTTGAAATTTCGACAATGTCATATCTCTAAACGTTCTCAAGAAAAGGTGTAATTTTGGTTTATTATCTTCGATAATGAACCATTGGAATCGCCCAAAGAAAAAATTTTTTTAACTCCCCCTCAAAATTTGTTGGTTTACGTTTCAAGATACGTAGATTCAGAAAATCGAATAAAAAAAACTTTGCAAATTCTTGACACAACGGTTCATTATCTTCTTCGTACAGATCACCCTTCTGTCTAGATCACTAGGTCTAAATGTCTAGATCCTAAATGTTAGATTAATTATTATTATCAATTATCACTAATTATTAACAATTTTATCAAGTACCTAGTGAAAATTATTATAATTTATTGTTAGGTATTAATAATTCGTATTTATTATTAATAATAATTATTATTAATTATGATTAATTAATACGATATAATTCTGGGGTTTTTAATACTACGTCGGTAATAATTTTTCTATAAAAGAAGTACCTACCAACAAACATTCGAAATTACCTTCATTTCCGTAGCACGAAACGCACCTCAGAACAACAAACTCGACATCACTTAAGCCATAATATGATGTTCATATGATAATCATATTATAATTTTTTGAGCCGTCATTGGGAACGAACGGCTGGTCGTACACAGCTGCGGATGGTCTTAAAAAATTCTACGGAACAAACTCTATCTATATATGAAATAAAAAACATACCGTTTGATGGGAATTTTTCGAGATATGGAATTTTCAAAATTCGTTTTGATCCCCTTCCCCTTGACCTATGGTTATGAAAAGTTTCGAGGACCATTGTGGGGCTGGTCCAAACCCAGAAACCAAATTTCGTAATTTTAACTCAACGCAAAGTGGCGCGGACGGCGTACGGCGGACGGACGGATTTTTTTTTATTCGATTTTCTGAATCTACGTATCTTGAAACGTAAACCAACAAATTTTGAGGGGGGGTTAAAATTTTTTTCTCTTTGGGCGATTCCAATGGTTCATTATCGAAGATAATAAACCAAAAACTCTGCAAATTCTTGACACAACGGTTCATTATCTTCTTTGTACAGATCACCCTTCTGTCTAGATCACTAGGTCTAAATGTCTAGATCCTAAATGTTAGATTAATTATTATTATTATCAATTATCACTAATTATTAACAATTTTATCAAGTACCTATCTAGTGAAAAGTATTATAATTTATTGTTAGGTATTAATAATTTGTATTTATTATTAATTATGATTAATTAATACGATATAATTCTGGGGTTTTTAATACTACGTCGGTAATAATTTTTCTATAAAAGAAGTACCTACCAACAAACATTCAAAATTACCTTCATTTCCGTAGCACGAAACGCACCTCAGAACAACAAACTCGACATCACTTAAGCCATATGATGTTCCAAAGAGCTTGTTAGTATGAAAATGGACCTGTATTTCAACAGTTTGAGTCACGATCGTGTTGTGAGGCACAATCTTTGAGCCGTCATTGTGAACGAACGGCTGGTCGTACAAAGCTGCGGATGGTCTTAAAAAATTCTACGGAACAAACTCTATCTAAATATGAAATAAAAAACATACCGTTCTATATGAATTTTTCGAGATATGAGATTTTCAAATTTTCAAAATTCGTTTTGAACCCCTTCCCCTTGACCTAGGGTTATGAAAAGTTTCGAGGATCATTGTGGGGCTGGTCCAAACCCAGAAACCAAATTTCGTAATTTTAGCTCAACGTTAACTGGGCAAAGTGGCGCGGACGGCGGACGGCGTACGGCGGACGGACGGATTTTTTTTTATTCGATTTTCTGAATCTACGTATCTTGAAACGTAAACCAACAAATTTTGAGGGGGGGTTAAAAAAAATTTTTCTTTGGGCGATTCCAATGGTTCATTATCGAAGATAATAAACCAAAATCCGTCCGTCCGCCGTACGCCGTCCGCCGTCCGCGCCACTTTGCCCAGTTAGCGTTGAGTTAAAATTACGAAATTTTTTTTATGGGTTTGGACCAGCCCCACAATGGTCCTCGAAACTTTTCATAACCCTAGGTCAAGGGGAAGGGGTTCAAAACGAATTTTGAAAATTTGAAAATCTCATATCTCGAAAAATTCATATAGAACGGTATGTTTTTTATTTCATATTTAGATAGAGTTTGTTCCGTAGAATTTTTTAGGACCATCCGCAGCTTTGTACGACCAGCCGTTCGTTCACAATGACGGCTCAAAGATTGTGCCTCACAACACGATCATGAATCAAACTGTTGAAATACAGGTCCATTTTCATACTAACAAGCTCTTTGGAACATCATATGGCTTAAGTGATGTCGAGTTTGTTGTTCTGAGGTGCGTTTCGTGCTACGGAAATGAAGGTAATTTCGAATGTTTGTTGGCAGGTACTTCTTATAGAAAAATTATTACCGACGTAGTATTAAAAACCTCACAATTATATCGTATTAATTAATCATAATTAATAATAATAATTATTAATAATAAATACGAATTATTAATACCTAACAATAAATTATAATAATTTTCACTAGTTACTTGATAAAATTATTAATAATTAGTGATAATTCATAATAATAATTAATCTAACATTTAGGATCCAGACATTTAGACCTAATGATCTAAACAGAAGGGTGATCTGTACAAAGAAGATAATGAACCGTTGTGTCAAGAATTTGCAGAGTTTTTAGTTCACTTTTGAATGACCTGACAAATTACGAATCTTTTAAGACCAATTGGATTTTTGTGCGACCAGCCGTTCGTTCACAGTGAGCGCGCAAAGGTTTAGGAAAAACACTAAACTTCGCGTCGAAAACGGCCGTTAGGTGGGTCCCGGGTAGCCGCCCAGAATAAAACTGCCTTTTTTCATCTTCCAGGTAAACTACAGTCTAGAAATTTTAACCGTCAGTCGGGGATAGACCACATTGCAATATTCACTCGGTTTCTCATCTGTAAAATTGTTTAAATAATACCTTTTTGTAATAATTCAAATTAAATTTTGATGCTGAGCTATTGACTTGAAATTTTAAAAATAGGTCAGAACTGGATCACAATACAATATTCACTCGGTTTTTTGTCTGTAAAATTGTTTAAATAATACCTATTTGTTTAAACAAATTAAATTTTGATGATGAGCTAGATACTTGAAATTTTAAATATAGGTCAGAAATGGATGACATTTCAATATTCACTAGGTTTGTATGACATGGTATGAGTATGATATGGTACCTATATTATTGTATGTATGATTTGGTATAGTACAGTACGGTATGATAGGAAAGACATGGTATGAGTACGGTGAGAATATGGTATGGTGCCGATTTGCAACACAGTCTGGTATAGACAGAAGGGTGATCTGCACAAGGAAGATAATAAACCGTTGTGTCAAGAATTTGCAGAGTTTTTTGTGACAATTTTATTGAATATGACGACTTTGGGAGAAGGTAAGTAAATGATTTCCGTAGTTTTTTTTATCCTCAAAGCGTGTGAATCGATTATCAACATTTTAATCAAATTTCAAGGCTTATTCGTCGGAATATTTTGATATTTAATATAATGCACACGATTGCACACGGTCTCAATGCCTTTATTTTGTTTCAAATGTTATTACGAGCTCCCAAAATAAAAATTGGCCCCGAGAAACCCCGTTAATAGATGTGGTTTAAATTTTTGTAAAGGAAATTCCGGTACCGTGAAGCACGAATTACTATTTTTTCAACGGCGGAAGGTGAAAGGTGCAACGCGAACCACCGCTGCAGAAGAACAGTTCTGAGTACGTTCCTGGAGGGCAGATTCACCAAAAGAATTAATGTGGAAGCGGGACATGCAGCAGTTAGCAGGCCCAAATCTTGCGCCAACTATCTAATCCTGCAATGTGTTTTTGACAGAAGTATTTGCAGAATGTGCAAAATTGGCAAAATCTTTTGTATTTTTCCTCAAGGCAAACTCATGGTTCTGTCCAGGAAGAAGAAGAACATCCCGGAACAGTGGAACTGAACATTTGAACCGCTCCGGTCCTGGAGCCGTCGGAACAGTTCCGGAATTTTTCTGGAACGACCCATCCATCAACTACTGCCATCTTCCGATTTTTCCAAGGTTACCTGCAATATGCTCGATTGGTGTAAAAATGTATCAAATGCTATAATAAACTGGAGAAAGTGAAAATACCGATTTCGAAAAAAAAGTGACATTTGCCATCTTTCTACAGAATAGTTTTTTCTTCCTATTTTTCCTTCTATTTTACCGTGAAATTTTGCCTCCCCCCCCCCCTTTATCTTCGATAATGAACCATTGGAATCGCCCAAAAAAAAATTGTTTAACCCCCCCACAAACCTACATAGGTTCAGAAAATCGACTTAAAGAAAATCCGTCCGTACGCCGTCCGCGGCAGTTAGCGTTGAGTTAAAATTGCAAAATTCGGTTTCTGGGTTCGGACCAGCCCCGCAATGATCCTCGAAACTTTTCATAACCCTAGGTCAAGGTTCAAAACCAACTCTGAAATTTCGACAATGTCATATCTCTAAAAATTCAGATGAAATGGTATAGTTTTTAGTTGAATGCCCTGAAAAATTACAAATTTTTTAAGACCAATTGGATTTTTGTACGACCAGCCATTCGTTCACAGTGACCGCGCAAAGGTTTAGGAGAAACTCTACGCCTAGAATAAAACTACCTTTTTTTTCATCTTCCCGGTAAACTACAGGCTGGAAATTTTAACCGTGAGTCGGGGAATGACGATATTGCAATATTCACTCGGTTTCTCATCTGTAAAATTGTTTAAATAATACCTATTTGTTTAAACAAATTAAATTTTGATGATGAGCTAGACACTTGAAATTTCAAATATAGGTCAGAACTGGATGACATTCCAATATTCACTCGGTTTGTATACATGGTATGAGTATGGTATGGTATATCATTGTTTGGTATGATTTGGTATACCTAGTACAGTATGGTATGATAGGAAAGAAATTCGTATGGTATGGTATGAGTCTGGTACCTATAGACAGATGGGTGATCTGTACAAGGAAGATAATGAACCGTTGTGTCAAGAATTTGCAGAGTTTTGTTTGTAAGGTAACAACTTTGGCGAATGGCATGAAAAATTATTGATCTCCAGCAGCCCTATTGCGCTTAAAATTTATTTTTTGTCGAAAATTTCAAAGCCCTGTAGATTTGAAGCTCAAACCGGTAGACTGGGAGACTCCCAGTGGGAGTTGAACTAGAAAACCTGTAGATCTACCGGGATTCCGGTAGAATGGCAACACTGTATGGATGTACGAGTTGGGCACACCTTGGAATTTGTTTTGTGAAAACCTGTTGAAATAAATCCGCTGGTTGCGCTACAAGCGTTAAAAGCACTCAAATGATAAGTGGAGTCTACCTAGTATTATGAATGCTTTTTTTGATTTTTCAAAATATTTTGTTCTTATCTTATCTAATATTAAATCTAATAATTAAATTTTAATGATTCCGGAATATTTGTAGTTATGGAGGAACCGACCAATTCCACGAGCATGGACAAATATTACCAACATAGGATCCATGCCGAAGCCGTGTTGATAATTTATTCCATGTTTCATGGCATGTTACAGTATCCACGCCGCGTTCTTCTCGCTCCTTGCACGAATCTACGGTTATTTTCTTCTTGCCCAGCAAATTTGAGTATTAAGTGGTACTTATTGTGATTGAATCCGAAATTTGGGTTAACCTGGTGAACGCTTAAATTTGCGGTCTCATGGAAAAATAGGAGTTCCTTGCTTCTGTCAACAATTCAATACGTAAGTTCCTTGCTCAAGTGTATGTTACCCATGAATGTCACGCGCTGGCATCAATTAGTTCAGAGCTTGGATTAAAGAAAATAAATACACCTTTTTCATCGCTACCAAAGCAGATTATATTATCTGGTGTATAAATGTTCTTTTTGTAGTACAAATAGTTTGATGCCTCGTTTCTCTTCCGTGCAGCATGTCAACTACTTAGTCGCGCATCATTGTGTCAACTACTGTTATGATCGTACTTATGGCATTTTGTATTTATTCAGTTTGAATTGCTTACCGTTGCTGAAATTTATGTTTGTACGTGATTAGTACTGCTGTTCCCGACGGAAAGTGAAAACAGGTGTCCCCTCAATGAGTCACCGCCATCACAGTATTGTGAACCAACTTGGTTTCGTATTGTTGGGCCTCATGGCTTTCAAATTGGTAATTTTTATTATGGCACGAGGGTTTTTGGACGTTCCTACCTATCATGAATCTTGCGCTATTTCAATTGTTCAACCTGAAGATTTCCGAATTCAACAAAATTTGTTACCTCAAGAGCACTGATGAGTCAGTGACAGTGATTTTAACCCCCCCTCAAAATTTGTTGGTTTACGTTTCAAGATACGTAGATTCAGAAAACCGAATAAAAAAAATCCGTCCGTCCGCGCCACTTTGCCCAGTTAGCGTTGAGTTAAAATTACGAAATTTTTTTTATGGGTTTCGACCAACCCCACAATGGTCCTCGAATTTAATATTGCACCAGTGCTCTTGCGGTAACCAAGGGGTCATTGATCACAATCAATTTTGGTTTTATTATCTTCGATAATGAACCATTGGAATCGCCCAAAGAAAAAATTTTTTTAACCCCCCCTCAAAATTTGTTGGTTTACGTTTCAAGATACGTAGAAAATCGAATAAAAAAAAATCCGTCCGTACGCCGTCCGCGCCACTTTGCCCAGTTAGCGTTGAGTTAAAATTACGAAATTTTTTTATGGGTTTCGACCAACCCCACAATGGTCCTCGAAACTTTTCATAACCCTAGGTCAAGGGGAAGGGGTTCAAAACGAATTTTGAAAATTTGAAAATCTCATATCTCGAAAAATTCATATAGAACGGTATGTTTTTTATTTCATATTTAGATAGAGTTTGTTCCGTAGAATTTTTTAAGACCATCCGCAGCTATGTATGACCAGCCGTTCGTTCACAATGACGGCTCAAAGATTGTGCCTCACAACACGATCATGAATCAAACTGTTGAAATACAGGTCCATTTTCATACTAACAAGCTCTTTGGAACATCATATGGCTTAAGTGATGTCGAGTTTGTTGTTCTGAGGTGCGTTTTGTGCTACGGAAATGAAGGTAATTTCGAATGTTTGTTGGTAGGTACTTCTTTTATAGAAAAATTATTACCGACGTAGTATTAAAAACCCCAGAATAATATCGTATTAATTAATCATAATGAATGATTATTATTATTATTAATAATAAATACGAATTATTAATACCTAACAATAAATTATAATAATTTTCACTAGGTACTTGATAAAATTGTTAATAATTAGTGATACTTGATAATAATAATTAATCTAACATTTAGGATCTAGACATTTAGACCTAGTGATCAAGACAGAAGGGTGATCTGTACAAAGAAGATAATGAACCGTTGTGTCAAGAATTTGCAGAGTTTTTTATTTAATCATCATTCAAGATGTTGAAACTTGCCGGTAAAGTAAGGGCCTTCCTACAATAGATGTTCCTACCTCGGTAGTATACGGTCCGTCACCCATCAATCACTCTGTCCCCTAACTATTTTTTTTAATATCTTTTATTGCGCCAAGTACTTATATACAAGTAAACTTATGAGCAATATTCGTATGTTGAATTTTAAATTAAATGTTTAAAACTAAAGTAGGGGTCTTATATTGTTCAGACGTTTTCACATTAGTTAAGCAAGCTCATACGGTTTGGTACGTTTCAATCTTCGGAGTATTTGTGTCTAGGATTCGGACCACATCCTCGTTGACGTGATCTTGTAGCCTCATTAAGTGGTTGATGGCTTGGTTGCGTATGACCTCATTGACCGATTCCACTTGAAGCTCGTAGTGTAATCGGTCGTTATGAAAGTATCTGTGCATGAACGCAGAACATTTTTCTGGAAGCGCTGAATAATGTTGCGGTTGCTAGGTGCAGTGCAACCCCACAATTGTGCACCATAAGTCCATACTGGTCTCAGGACTTGTTTGTACAGGATAAGCTTGTTATGAATAGACATTTTTGACCGCCTACCCACAAGCCAGTCCATTTTTCTCAATTTTACTGAGGGCTCGGTTTTTTCTTCTTTACATACTCTTTCCATCTCAGTTTGGCATCAAGTGTCATTCCAAGATATTTTGCTTGGTTAGCATGTGGTATTGACTGGCCATTGAGTTAAGCAGGCACATAGTTGCATTTCTTATTAGTGAAGTTAACATTCACTGACATTGCCTCATTTAGTCTGATTCTCCATTTGGTTGTCCAGGTGTGAAAGTGAGAGATGGATCGGTTTAGTTTATTGACTGATTTGTTATTGGTTTCCCAGGACTGCAGTATCATCCGCAAAAGTGGCAGTTGCGTTTTCTTCAATTTCTGGCAAGTCGCTGGTATATATCAGGTAAAGTAGGGGTCCCATTACGCTGCCTTGAGGCACACCTGCCTGGATCTTTTTGGGTTCTGAAAAAGCTTCATCGTGTTTAACTCAAAAGTGTCGATCAGCAAGATATGACTCAAGAAGTGCTGCATAGCTTGTAGGTAGCATTTTATGAAGCTTACAAACTAGCCCTTCATGCCACACTTTATTGAACGCCTGGGTGACATCCAGAAAAACGGCGGAGCAGACTTTTCTTTCTTCCAGCGCTCTCTCGATTATGCTTGTGATACTATGGACTTGATCAAAGTTTTTTTGAAACCATACTGATGTTTTGGAATCAGTCTGCGTTCTTCTATGATCTTCAGGAGTATCTTATTTATAAGCTTTTTATGAGGTATTTATGAACAATTTGGAGAAGACTGGCAGAAGTGAGATGGGCTGATAGGATGTACGTTTTTCAGCTGGTTTCCCTGGTTTTGTATCATGATAACTTCGCCTATGTATGTTCCACAGCTGTGGTACATAGCGTAGTTTGATGCATGCATTCATGATCTTTGTAATCTTTTGCGCGGAAGGTGTTTTAATATTCGTCCTGTTATGCAGTCGTAGCCTGGCGCTTTTTTTGACATTTTGTGTCTTTGCTATGGCACACAAACAAAAAAATCGTCACGAAAACTGTTGACGAAAAGTAACTTCCTCATTTTCCAACCCATGAAAATCGTTCACCACTCGTTGGAAAGCCCTCAATTTATCGAATATTTCCATGCCCTGCACACGACCGTGGATGTACGGAAAGCTGAGTTAAACAGAAGACAATGTAGAAGACAATGATACTACAACCGAAACAGTTGTAGTATCACAACATGTGTGTTTAATGTACCATGGTTTATTAGGGTGTATATATAGGAATGCTACGTGAAATTGTAGTTGGGTGTTAGAGGTGTTTTATGACTTTCCCTTAATGTGCGGCCACTGACACAGCGGAGTGGACTTCGGCCGAACTTACTCCTATGCCACCAGTCTCTGGGGAATCTCCGAAAAACACATAACATTAACAATCCGGGGGTCTGGGGTTGTCCCCCAGATTTCATTTCTTCGCTATGATCCTTCTCAAAAGTCCCCAGGTAATGGGGGAGGAAATGGGGGGGGGGGTGATGGTGGTGGGGACTAAAGACATAAAATGTCCCAATGTGTTGCAGACTCGTATGCAAGCGTTTAATTTCTATAAAATTTTGCAATACTTATAATATAAGTAATGGAATTTTTTGGTTGATCTCATTTTGGATTGTTTTCTGTACTTCTTTAACCGTGATCCAAGGGATCTCTACGTCAGGTTCTCGTGGCTGGGGTTCTTCTAATGGTAGTTCATCGGGAGCACCCAGGTTTGCTGTAAAAATGCTTGCTATGTATTTAGCGAACACATCAGCTTTTTCCTGGTTGCTTTTTACCCATAAACCAGTTATCTCGTTCTTAATTGGGGGAGCTGGAACCACTGGCCTTTTTAGTTGTTTCGTTGCTTTCCAAAGTGAGTAGTCCGTGTCCCTATGGCTTGTTAGCGACCTAATGAATTCCTCGTTGGTAGTGTCATTCATTTCTCGTATCATCCATCGGAGTTCATTGGCAGTTTTGTACCAAGCCGTTCTATGAGCTGGCTCTCTTGTTATCTGCCATTTTCGTCTAGCTTTGCTTTTCTTCTTAATAACGGCACTTACTTAATTGATTCTCCACAGATATTATGGCCGATCCTAGAATTAAAACAATCAAGATCCAGACTGGAGTGATAAGACGATTAACTAAGGAGAAAATTTCCTACGAAAAAGAGTCAGAGGTCCAAACTGGGAAAGTAGAGAAATACAAAGAAGAGGGTGAGTATTATTCCTTATTTAGACTCGATGAATATTCTGTTGACAGGTACTAGTTTGTGAGGTTTTGTTCGTGGTCACTCAATTTATATCACTTTGAAACATGGATGCATATTGTAAATTTCACGTTAAATGCTATGAGTCGGATGGGTTCGCTTTTGTACACTTGCCAGGACATTCATAGAAATGTGCGATTTTTTTAAACAAACGACTTTAATTCGCAGGTCAGGACGAGCATTACGTTCGAAAGCAAGAAGAGGTCCTTCAAGAGAGTAAATCCATGGTGTTTGACTGTCAGCGTAGGTTACTGAAAGCTTTCAATGACTTCAAAGCCATTCTAGACTCCGAAACGGATCTGAATGAAAACGAAGACTACATTAACGCCTTGCAAGTTATGGATAACGCCAAACCACATCTACCCGATTTCGGAAAAAATTAAGCATACCTACAAAACTTTTGCATTTCTAGAAACGCTTATTAATACATCCCTAATTTCTCCTTTCAACTTATTCTAAGGAATAAAGCTTAAGTTTTAACATTTTATTTCATCTTAGTTTTTCTAAGTTGCCTTTATTGACACCGCTGACAAAATTTTCACTACTCAAATATGTCGTTACATCCCTATTTCGGCAATCATTTGGCTGTAAGTACCATACCATTTTCGAGTACAACCGCAGTGCCTTATGGGCAAATGATCCCTCCACCCAACGTTCATCTCGGTATCCACGGCCCACCGCAGCAGAACATGGAGAATAGAGGGAACTCATCTTCAAGTTTTCTCCCAGTGAATCCAGCACACTTGAATGAGAAATGGAGTGAAGAAGAATTGAATGCCCTGATATCCAAATACAAGCTTGTTCAACGACCTTCAACTCCAACCCTCAACGTGAGTATCTACACATGTTCAATGGAACGTACCTACAGCCTAATAGTTGTCATTAGTGTATGGATAGTTGGTTATCATCGGAAGACCGTATTTATGGTTCACAGGTGTCGACTATATCGGTACTCTTATCCGGATATAAACTCCTCCTCAGTGGGGTAGAGAGGATATGGAAATATTTAGAAGTCACAAAGAAAACTCTGTCCAAAGAGGATTGGGAGGCTAAATGCAAAGAATTGGAGAGAAAGAAAGTGAGTTGATCCATTTTCGTTTCTTTTTGAAACTACTCTAATATTAAAATTGACGACAAACATCAGTATTTGAATTGTGCGCTGAGTAAGATTCTACAGAGTCGGCTTCCGCCCCATACGGCTCTATTGAACTGTCTTGATCATACTCATAATATCATATTATGATATCATCAAAGAATTGGTTCATGGTTCATGCTCACAAATTGCTCATACATTATCTTTGGAATCGCCCAAGAAGAAAAAAAAAAATACCTTCCCCCCCCCCACCTTCAAGTTTCAAGATACGTATATTCCAAAAATCGAGTAAAATACTTTGCGAATTCGTGACAAAACGGTTAATCATCAATACTAGACCCCCCCCCCCCCCTAGTGAATGTTCAGAATTAGGGATTTTTTCTACGATTTCCTGAATCTACCTATCTTTGTAAACCCTCAAATTTTGAGTTCTTTTTCTTGGGCGACGCCAATGGTTCATTGTCGAAGATAATAAACTAAAATCCGTCCGTGGCACTTTGCCCAGTTAGCGTAGAGCAAAAATTACGACATTTGGTTTCCGGGTTTGGACAACACCCACGATGATCCTCGAAACTTTTCATAACCCTAGGTCAAGGGGAAGGGGTTCAAAACGAATTTTGAAATTTCATTTTTTCCCCGATGAGCAAGAAACTTGAAGTTTTGAATATACTTAGATCAGAATTGAAAACAGACTTTAACTTGACGCTGCTCAGGATCAGCTGGGTGGCTCCTAAAGCTAATTTCTATCCTATTCACACGATGAATTTGGATGATGAGCTAGAGTCTTGAAATTTATAATAAACTGTAGTGTAAACGTTACTGTTGGATCTTATTGTTTGGTTTTAATAACTTGCTTTAATCAGTTATTCATCTGTATTATTGTAAAGTTCTACAAAATAGGAGTTAGTCTTGAGAATTTTAATGCAGTGATTTCTAGAATGTGTTTTTATGAGAGGGGTAAAGAGTACCTACGCTAATAGTCAAGTATGTGTGCAATGTGTCCTAAAGTCAATTACTTTTTGAAATGATACCTTTGCAGCAATTATTTCTTTTAAGCTCGAGTACTTTTATACGCTGCTAATCATTAGTGAACAAAAATTAGTTTGTTTGTATCCCTCAAATTTCGATGCCATAATAGGGATCTACAATACGATTGGAATCCTTTTCAATTTCTATGTATTGATATTCAAGGGATGGTTTTTCTTATTAGTGTGGTTACAACTTACCCTCAGCACGATACGTCTCAGAATTAACTACCTGTAAACGTTTCGTTTTTCACCTCGCAAAACTGTTTCAGGAGCTGCTGGAGGATATCGAAAAACAACTGGATGATCCATATTTCAAAGCGCTTATTCAAAAAACCGTGAAACGCTCGAAAACAAGAAGGGAGCGTATCAAAAAGAAAAATATCGAGTGGAAAACAAAGAAGAAAGAGCTGAAAGTAATTCGAAATGAAAAGCACAAGAAGATAGATTTGTGGTTAGAAAATATGAAAGACGAAGTTGAACGAGCTCAAAGGGTAATTTTATTTTATTACCAATACTAGATATTATTCCAACTTGAGTCTCTGATTCTTTAATGCATTTTCATTCTTTTTACACCCAAAAGTTCTGTTATTCCGGTTTGAAAACAAATTTTAGGAAGAAAGTGTGAAGAACGAAGCAGATGCAGTGCTGTCTGGAGTGACTCAGAAGAAAAGTGAAGCAAAACGAATTCTTGGTTTGTTAAATTCCTTGACGAAGTTACGGAAAGCTAAATTAACTCAGTTGGCGTCCTCAAACAATCGTGTGTCTGAAGAAGAAACGAAGTCCTTTTCTTTGGTGATCGGTGAGTTCTCATTACTTTGTCTAGTAGAAACTTAACTCAGAGAGTATTCAGATATCCCTGGCCCTGAAGATTTTCTCTACATCCTTTCCCGTGAGTGTAAATATATCATTTACACGGCCCATGGTCACATATGCATCAGTCGTATGGTGGCCAATGACGAGCGGGGCTACTGCACAACTCATTACAGGGGCTATGAACACAACTCCCACAGCAGCACTAGAGGTTCTTTTAGACCTCACTCCTTTGCACATTTATATTCAAAGGACGGCCTACCTGGGGGCCATTAGGATACTGCAAGTGGGTAGGATCAAATTCCCCATTCGTAAAGGTAGTCACTTGGAAATACTGGACTAAATAAAAAAACTCTGCAAATTCTTGACACGTTCATTATCTTCTTTGTACAGATCACCCTTCTGTCTAGATCACTAGGTCTAAATGTCTAGATCCTAAATGTTAGATTAATTATTATTATCAATTATCACTAATTATTAACAATTTTATCAAGTACCTAGTGAAAATTCTTATAATTTATTGTTAGG
Source organism: Stenodema calcarata (assembly GCA_963920205.1). NCBI lineage: Eukaryota > Metazoa > Arthropoda > Insecta > Hemiptera > Miridae > Stenodema > Stenodema calcarata. The sequence goes on from OY986051.1 coordinate 2,289,847, forward strand.
TATTAATAATTCGTATTTATTATTAATAATAATTATTATTAATTATGGTTAATTAATACGATATAATTCTGGGGTTTTTAATACTACGTCGGTAATAATTTTGGTTTATTATCTTCGATAATGAACCATTGGAATCGCCCAAAGAAAAAATTTTTTTAACCCCCCCTCAAAATTTGTTGGTTTACGTTTCAAGATACGTAGATTCAGAAAATCGAATAAAAAAAACTCTGCAAATTCTTGACAACGGTTCATTATCTTCTTTGTACAGATCACCCTTCTGTCTAGATCACTAGGTCTAAATGTCTAGATCCTAAATGTTAGATTAATTATTATTATCAATTATCACTAATTATTAACAATTTTATCAAGTACCTAGTGATAATTATTATAATTTATTGTTAGGTATTAATCATTCGTATTTATTATTAATAATAATTATTATTATTATTAATATTAATTATTAATACGATATAATTCTGGGGTTTTTAATACTAAGTCGGTAATAATTTTTCTATAAAAGAAGTACCTACCAACAAACATTCGAAATTACCTTCATTTCCGTAGCACCTCAGAACAACAAACTCGACATCACTTAAGCCATATGATGTTTCAAAGAGCTTTTAGAATGAAAATGGACCTGTATTTCAACAGTTTGATTCACGATCGTGATGTGAGGCACAATCTTTGAGCCGTCATTGTGAACGAACGGCTGGTCGTACAAAGCTGCGAATGGTCTTAAAAAATTCTACGGAACAAACTCTATCTAAATATGAAATAAAAAACATAGCGTTCTATATGAATTTTTCGAGATATGAAATTTTCAAAATTTCAAAATTCGTTTTGAACCCCTTCCCCTTGACCTAGGATTATGAAAAGTTTCGAGGACCATTGTGGGGTTGGTCGAAACCCATAAAAAAAATTTCGTAATTTTAACTCAACGCTAACTGGGCAAAGTGGCGCGGACGGCGGACGGACGGATTTTTTTTTATTCGATTTTCTGAATCTACGTATCTTGAAACGTAAACCAACAAATTTTGAGGGGGGGTTAAAAAATTATTTTCTTTGGGCGATTCCAATGGTTCATTATTGAAGATAATAAACCAAAATCCGTCCGTCCGCCGTCCGCGCCACTTTGCCCAGTTAGCGTTGAGTTAAAATTACGAAATTTTTTTTATGGGTTTCGACCAACCCCACAATGGTCCTCGAAACTTTTCATAACCCTAGGTCAAGGGGAAGGGGTTCAAAACGAATTTTGAAATTTTGAAAATGTCATATCTCGAAAAATTCATATAGAACGGTATGTTTTTTATTTCATATTTAGATAGAGTTTGTTCCGTAGAATTTTTTAAGACCATCCGCAGCTTTGTACGACCAGCCGTTCGTTCACAATGAGGGCTCAAAGATTGTGCCTCACAACACGATCGTGTATCAAACTGTTGAAATACAGGTCCATTTTCATACTAACAAGCTCTTTGGAACATCATATGGCTTAAGTGATGTTTGTTGTTCTGAGGTGCGTTTCGTGCTACGCCAACAATAAGAGTGCCAAACAATAAGATCCAACAGTAACGTTTACACTACAGTTTATTATAAATTTCAAGACTCTAGCTCATCATCCAAATTCATCGTGTGAATAGGATAGAAATTAGCTTTAGGAGCCACCCAGCTGATCCTGAGCAGCGTCAAGTTAAAGTCTGTTTTCAATTCTGATCTAAGTATATTCAAAACTTCAAGTTTCTTGCTCATCGGGGAAAAAATGAAATTTCAAAATTCGTTTTGAACCCCTTCCCCTTGACCTAGGGTTATGAAAAGTTTCGAGGATCATCGTGGGTGTTGTCGAAACCCATAAAAAAAATTTCGTAATTTTAACTCAACGCTAACTGGGCAAAGTGCCGCGGACGGCGGACGGACGGATTTTTTTTAATTCGATTTTCTGAATCTACGTATCTTGAAACGTAAACCAACAAATTTTGAGGGGGGGGGGGTTAAATTTTTTTTTCTTTGGGCGATTCCAATGGTTCATTATCGAAGATAATAAACCAAAATCCGTCCGTACGCCGTCCGCGCCACTTTGCCCAGTTAGCGTTGAGTTAAAATTACGAAATTTGGTTTCTGGGTTTCGACCAACCCCACAATGGTCCTCGAAACTTTTCATAACCCTAGGTCAAGGGGAAGGGGTTCAAAACGAATTTTGAAAATTTTAAAATCTCATATCTCGGAAAATTCATATAGAACGGTATGTTTTTGGTTTATTATCTTCGATAATGAACCATTGGAATCGCCCAAAGAAAAAATTTTTTTAACCCCCCCTCAAAATTTGTTGGTTTACGTTTCAAGATACGTAGATTCAGAAAATCGAATAAAAAAAAATCCGTCCGTCCGCCGTCCGCGCCACTTTGCCCAGTTAAAGTTGAGCTAAAATGACGAAATTTGGTTTCTGGGTTTGGACCAGCCCCACAATGATCCTCGAAACTTTTCATAACCCTAGGTCAAGGAGAAGGGGTTCAAAACGAATTTTGAAATTTTGAAAATTTCATATCTCGAAAAATTCATATAGAACGGTATGTTTTTTATTTCATATATAGATAGAGTTTGTTCCGTAGAATTTTTTAAGACCATCCGCAGCTCTGTACGACCAGCCGTTCGTTCACGATGACGGCTCAAAGATTGTGCCTCACAACACGATCATGAATCAAACTGTTGAAATACAGGTCCATTTTCATACTAACAAGCTCTTTGGAACATCATATGGCTTAAGTGATGTCGAGTTTGTTGTTCTGAGGTGCGTTTCGTGCTACGGAAATGAAGATAATTTCGAATGTTTGTTGGTAGGTACTTCTTTTATAGAAAAATTATTACCGACGTAGTATTAAAAACCCCAGAATTATATCGTATTAATTAATCATAATTATTATTAATAATAAAGACGAATCATTAATACATAACAATAAATTATAATAATTTTCACTAGGTACTTGATAAAATTGTTAATGATTAGTGATAATTGATAATAATAATTAATCTAACATTTAGGATCTAGACATTTAGACCTAGTGAGCTAGACAGAAGTGTGATCTGTACAAAGAAGATAATGAACCGTTGTGTCAAGAATTTGCAGAGTTTTTATTTCATATTTAGATAGAGTTTGTTCCGTAGAATTTTTTAAGACCATCCGCAGCTTTGTATGACCAGCCGTTCGTTCACAATGACGGCTCAAAGATTGTGCCTCACACCACTGAATCAAACTGTTGAAATACAGGTCCATTTTCATACTAACAGGCTCTTTGAACATCATATGGCTTAAGTAATGTTTGTTGTTCTGAGGTGCGTTTCGTGCTACGGAAATGGAGGTAATTTCGAATGTTTGTTGGTAGGTACTTCTTTTATAGAAAAATTATTACCGACGTAGTATTAAAAACCCCAGAATTATATCGTATTAATTAATCATAATTAATAATAATTATTATTAATAATAAATACGAATGATTAATACCTAACAATAAATTATAATAATTATCACTAGGTACTTGATAAAATTGTTAATAATTAGTGATAATTGATAATAATAATTAATCTAACATTTAGGATCTAGACATTTAGACCTAGTGAGCTAGACAGAAGTGTGATCTGTACAAAGAAGATAATGAACCGTTGTGTCAAGAATTTGCAGAGTTTTTATTTCATATTTAGATAGAGTTTGTTCCGTAGAATTTTTTAAGACCATCCGCAGCTTTGTATGACCAGCCGTTCGTTCACAATGACGGCTCAAAGATTGTGCCTCACACCACTGAATCAAACTGTTGAAATACAGGTCCATTTTCATACTAACAGGCTCTTTGAACATCATATGGCTTAAGTAATGTTTGTTGTTCTGAGGTGCGTTTCGTGCTACGGAAATGGAGGTAATTTCGAATGTTTGTTGGTAGGTACTTCTTTTATAGAAAAATTATTACCGACGTAGTATTAAAAACCCCAGAATTATATCGTATTAATTAATCATAATTAATAATAAATACGAATTATTAATACCTAACAATAAATTATAAGAATTTTCACTAGGTACTTGATAAAATTGTTAATAATTAGTGATAATTGATAATAATAATTAATATAACATTTAGGATCTAGACATTTAGACCTAGTGATCTAGACAGAAGGGTGATCTGTACAAAGAAGATAATGAACCGTTGTGTCAAGAATTTGCAGAGTTTTTGTTATTCGATTTTCTGAATCTACGTATCTTGAAACGTAAACCAACAAATTTTGAGGGGGGGTTAAAAAATTTTTTTCTTTGGGCAATTCCAATGGTTCATTATTGAAGATAATAAACCAACAGAGCCAGTGACTACGTCAGTTCCCGACTCAATGTTGGAAAAAGTGAACTTTGACCTTCCCTTCAGGGTGATCGTGAATGCTGGAAGAGAGGACTGCCTCAATTTGAACCAGGATCACTGGCGTGGTACACGGATGGATCCCTGATAGGGGGTATGGCTGGCCTGGGGATAAGGGGTCCAAACTTGTCTGGCTAAGCCCTTGGGTCTTATGGCCACCATCTATCAGGCAGAAACCCATGCCATAGAAATATGTGCACAAGATATTGCCAAAAAAACAACTCAAAGGGGCAAGAATCAATATTCTGTTCGACAGCCAGGCTGCTTTGAAGGCAGTTTCTGCCTTTCAATTACCTCAAAGCTAACCTGGAGTTGCCTGCATTCTCTCGAAAGCCTCTGCCAGGGCAACAGGATGACTTTGCTCTGGGCATGAGGAAATTGAGGGCAATGAAGAAGCCGACCGCCTTGCCAAAAAGGGATCGGAGTCCAACCAAATTCGTTCTGAACCCCAGTTATATACGAGTAACTCAGCAAATTAAGAAATGGGAGGACAGCAAGCACCTATTGGCAGAACGCTGAAGCAGAGGCAAGCCAAGAGGTTAATAACCATTTCCTAGAAACGTGCTTAAGCACTCCTGTCCCCGAGGCGCAAAGGCTCACTGGCCACTGCCCTTTAAGGTATCTCCTCACAAAATGGGTAAGGTCAGGACAGCTGAATGCCGCCTCTGCTGCGAGGAGGCGGACACAGCGGAGCATATACTTTGTGAGTGTCCCGCTGTTGCATCACTAAGATCACTAAGATTCCGGCATCACATCGGAAAGGGTGTCTCAACACCTGCCGATATTGCTAAGGAGATGCCTGGAAACCTCCTTCACTTTGTGAAAGAATAGACCATTAGTAAGGTTCTAAACTAAATTGGGGACTGTAGTATCGTCTACTAAGTTGTTATTATAATATTAGAAATAAGTATGAATCATTCCACGGAACTTTTAGAAGTGAATGTAATTTTAACGTGTCAACCTAATACAGGTGATAAAATGATGATAACTTTGTAGTATTTACTGAACTACTAATGATGCCACAGGGACTAATCACAATAGATCTTTTGGTCTTAGTGACAAGGGGTTCCTCCCGTCCATCCCTCTTCGGAAAAAATATAATATATTTTTTTGTAATATATATATTTTTTTCTTTTTCCGAAGACATTTATGATATACGAGAATATATTATATTCTCGTATATCATAAATGTGCTCCCATCTCCTCAGCTCTCAAGGGAATGAATCGCTGTTTCAGATAAACTGAAAAACATGTGGGCGCAACAACTGAGAGAGTACAATCTGGAAGAGCAAGGCTTGAAAGTGATGTTGAACGATGCTGAGGTCGAAAGAGTTAATACGGAAGAGAGAACTTGGAGAAGGACTCTTAATACGTGGACGGAAACTCTGTTTGGGGAAAAGAAACTGATTGATCCACTGCAAGGTCAACCTTCTAATTTCGACCATTTCGTCGGCGTACGGTGAGAACTCTCCAGGATCTTTTATCCAAATGTTTTCTCAAATCTCCACATTTCACTAATATTGTAATACTCTGTTTTCAACTTGAAACTACGATTTCTCCCACAGAAACCAAAAAAAAAAAAGTCTGAAAGATAAATTCGAAAACCACAATCCCAGTCAGATTTATGAGGTTTCTTAGTCAATAAAAGCAATTTCATATTGAAGACCTCCGCCCTTCTTCAACATTTTTCTGGTGAAAAGCCTGAATATCTCACTTTTAATTAGAAATGAACTGTTATAAAATTACTTGAACCTTTTATAAAATAAGGCTTTATTCAACTAAAAACTGCGACACCGGAAATCATAGAATTGAAAATTAACGGGAGTGAAGAATACCTTCTGAACATATGATTGTTGCTAATGTGTTGAAATAATAGTGGAGTCATCTCACTCACCCCTCCTTTTAGTCCCCGCGAGATGGTAGGCGCCGTTCCCTTTGAGGTCTAGGCGAGCTGATGGGATCCGAATTCACAGGTCTTGGAGGAGAGTCTGCAGTAGTCAGCGTTTTGTCAGGAGTGGTCTCTTCTTGAACGCTATTTGGCAAGGAAGATCGGTCTCGAGATCAGATGAGCTGACATTCCCTCGTGGGGCCAAGTTCTGAAGAGCTACTGTTGACTCTTCCATTGTTGTAACGAATCACGGCATATTCTGGATTGGATTCCAGCAACTCAACTTCTTCAACGAGCGGTTCGTATTTACTGGAACAATCGAACCTTTTCAGTAAGATGGGCCCAGGAGTGTTCAGCCACGAAGGGAGTGCACAACCATTTGATGACCTTCGATTGTGCCTAAATATCCTTTCATGAGGTGTACAATTTGTGCTAGTGCACAGGAGAGAACGCACAGAATGTAGTGCATCTGGCAGGACCACCTCCCATTGATTTGTTTTCAGGTTTCTGCTTTCGAGAGCTAGAGTCACTGCTTTTCAGATGGTGTCATTCAATTTTTCTATTTGCCCATTTCCAGTTGGGTGATGAGGGGAGGAGTGGCTTGTTGCTGTCCCTCGAGAGTGGAGAAAATTTACCACATCTCGGGAAAGGAAGGACATTCCCCTATCAGAGTGGATATAAGCCGGCATTCCGAAAGTTGTAAAAAGCTCAGTGAAACACTCAATGACCGTTGACGAGCTCATATCTTTGCATGGAAATGCGAAAGGTGTTATAAGTTTAAGTGGGTCAGGGCAATAAGAAATGAACACCATTGAGGGCTGCGACAGACATTATAATTTTCAGGCAAAATGTTCAGACAATGAGACATCTCCACATGCCATCTAGAGGCTGTGCCATCTAGATCGAGGTAAGTATTTAATGATAGTTCAACATAAGCTTTAGTAATATATTAATTAATATAATTAGTATTAGCAAGTACATATATAAATTTAATAGATACAAGTTACTTATATTAAATTTACTACATTCATAACATGCTCTTTTTTTAAATTTATTTATTTTTTATTTATTTTAAACAAAAGGCTAGGCAATATAATTATTATCATGTATAGTCCAAATGCCAACTCATGTGTATGTTAATCGATAGTTACAACTTAGTTTTTCTTTTTCTCAAATTCGGAGAAAGTAAATCTTTGTACAGGTTTACGAATTCGTTTACCAATAGTCCCCTCTACTTCGCTGTCAGCATTCGCTACAGTACGAGGAGTATGACATGAAACTTGTTCAGGTGTACAATGTTTGATTGGTTCATCATTATTGGCACTTGAAGTCAGGTATTGATTAGGCGAACCTTTGTTACCACTGGGTGATCCCTCGGTTGATAACTTTATCGGGCTAGGTACTGAGCTAGTACAGTATTCAATTGGTTCATAATCATTGCATCTAGATTTCAATATTGAACCAGACCTGGATAATAGGAATTTCCTATTTCGTACATATTCTCTACCTACTTCGTTTTTAATCAAATAGGATCTAGGTCCAACCAACTTGACAACAATACCTGGAGTCCAATGGCTATCAGGTTTCAGTTTGAAGTGAATATGTTCTCCAGGCGAAAGCTGGGATAATGGTTGAGCATGCCTATCAAAATAACGTTTGAAAGCGGCGGTCTTTTTACGAGCAGCAGACATGTGTTTACTGAAGTTAACAATTTTCGGTTGAAGAAGATTTTGGTCGATAGGTATCGTACATCGAAGCCTCCGTGACATCAATAATTGCGATGGGGAGGAGATTTCCCCTTTTGGTGTATTTCTATACTGCAATAAAGCTAACTGAGGATCCGTACCAGACTCTGAACATTTTTTAAGAATGTTTGACACAATTTTTACCCCACATTCCGCCATTCCGTTTGAACGACTAAGATAAGGTGACGTCACCACATGTTCAAATTCCCATTGACGCGCAAATTCTTTAAAGTCCGCCGACTGAAACGGTGGACCTCCATCAGTTACTAGTTCAGACGGAATTCCAAAACGGCTGAACATGGCTTTGAGACTTGCAATTACAATGGAGGCTTTGTTCGATGAAACTTGACAAACCTCAATAAATTTTGAGAAATAGTCCGTGACGACTAAATACTTTTGACTATTAAAATCGAGAAAGTCGGCACCGAGTTTCTGCCAAGGTAGGTTCGGCAACTCGTGAGGATTCAATGGTTCGTCCTTATTACTACGACTATATTTTATACAAGTTAGACAGTTCTCTACAAGGTTCTTTATGTCTGCAGACATCTGTGGCCAAAATATTACACCTCTGACCATGGATTTAGTTCGTTCGACCCCCATGTGACCTGAATGAATTTTTTTCAAAATTGGTTGACGCATTTTAGAAGGGATAAGTACACTTGAATTACGGAACAATATATCATCAATTACACATATCTCTTCTTTGATACTCCAATATGGTTTGACCACGTCTTGGACTCTGTTTTGTGACTCAGGCCAGCCCCTACTGACGTACAATTTCAGAAGATTATGGGCCTCGTCTGCACTGCTGGCTTCACGTATTTCAGATAAAGTTTGAGGCGACACAGCTAAGTTACTTTGTATTAGATTGACATGAACGGCTAGTTCCTCGTCTAAAATGTCGTCACAATCGGGTAGTGGTGCACGGGACAATGTATCTGCGATATACATATGTTTGCCAGGCTTGTATACGACCTTAAAATCAAAAGCTTGCAACTGCAGTAGCATTCTCTGCAGCCTACTAGGAACATTCGCTAAGTTACGCTTGCATATCGTTACGAGAGGCGAATGGTCAGTTTCGACCGTTATTGACTGTCCATAAATATACTGTCGGAATTTCATACACCCGACAACAACTGCGTACAGTTCCTTTTCGATCTGGGCATACCCTTGTTGACAAAGATTCAGAGTTTTTGATGCATATTCAATAGGTCTGTCATTTTGAAGAATAACTGCTCCTACAGCAAATCTAGACGCATCAACCGACAGGACTATTGGACTATTTACGTCAAAATGAGCAAGTACAGGCGCTTGAGTTAGAATAACTTTCAAATGATCAAAGGACTTTTGATGAGTTTCATCCCATTGCCAGTGACTATCTTTTTTGATAAGACCGCGTAAGTGAGCCGTAACCTCAGAAAAGTTAGGAATGAAGCTCGACACATAGGTAGCTAGACCTAGAAACCTCTGTAGTGACTTCTTATCTATTGGTGCAGGCATAGCACAGATAGCCTTAATACGGGATGGATCTGCTTGCATGCCGTCTTTAGAAAAAATATGACCCATATATTTAACCCGTGACAACCCAAAAAAACATTTGGCGGAATTAAATTTGATGTTGAGGTGTTTGGCTCGTTCTAGAACTGACTTCAATGTACTGTCGTGATCATGTTTGTTACTAGCATGGACTAATAAGTCGTCCTGGAAGACACATACCCCCGCTATATCGCCGAAACACTCCGTCATGATACGGTGAAATACTTCTGGGGCCACGGATATACCAAATGGTAACCGCAAGAACCGATAGCGACCAAAGGGCGTATTAAAAGTCAGCAACTTGGAACTCTCAGGTTCCATTGGAACATTCCAAAATCCCGAACTGGCATCTAGAGTTGAAAAAATGCAAGACCCATTCAATTGCGGCCGAATTACGTCTAATGTTGGTAGTTGGAAGTGAGACCGCATTAAGTTGGCGTTCAAATTTCTCGGATCCATGCAAATTCGGAGAGCTCCGGATTTACGCTCAGTTACAACCATGGAACTGACCCATTCCGTTGGTTCCGTAACTTTGACTATGACTTGGTCCCGTTCCATTCGCTGTAATTCATCCTGCACCCGGCTATACAATTTGAACGGTAATCGTCGAGGAGGATCAATGACCGGTTGTGCATTTGGTTTTAGAGTTAGTGTACAGCTAGTAGGTAGACAACCTAACCCTTCAAATACTAATTTGTATTCCGTTTTCAGCCGACTGTATTCCATAGCTGTTTGAACATGATTCAAGGCATAAATTCGTTTTACGAGACCCAATTGTTTGCAGGCTTGAAAGCCTAGAATGGTTGGTACCTGTTTATCAATAACATTAAAAGGAATGAAGTATTTATGACCCTTAATGATGCAAGGAAGTGTACATTGACCAGAATTAGGTAAAGACGTACCCCCGTAAGCCGTTAGCTTCTTTAACGGAGAACCACATATCAAATTGACTAAATTCAAGTTTTTAATTTGACTTAATGCTATACAATTAACCTGAGCTCCGGTATCTAATATGGCTTTTATACTTTGACCATTAATAGAAACATCGACATACCAAGCTTCTTCGTCATTTTCCCGACGATTGGATCCGACATGACATACAAAATAATCACGTTCACTACCCTTGTCGGAACCACTTTGGTTGTTTTCACTCTCGACATGGTACTCATTGACAACATTCACTAATCTAGACCGACACATTTTCTTGAAATGACCTATCTGACCACATCGTAGACACGTACTACCGATTGCCGGACACTTCACCCGATGGACTTGGCCGCACTTTCCGCATATTTGGCTTGATTTTGAATGCGAGCTTGACGACGGGACGTTTCGACGACGATAACTGGACGGTGAGGGAGACCGCTGACGAGATGAAGGCTGATTACGACGATCATGACTAGACGTGCTCCTGTTTCTATCGTAACCATAGTTATTGTTCGATTGGGTGTATGACGATGACTCATTACGGTGGAACAAGGTGTACACCGATTCTTCACTATTTTGCCCTTGAATCGATTGGGCATGCTGGTGTGTCAATTCAAGACTTTTGCAAATGGCGACCGCTCTTTCTAATTTAAGGTCGTCTTCTTGAAGCAACCGTTCCTTCATTTTGAAGTTAGCCTTATTCAATCCACAAATTAAGACGTCCTTAATAAGGTCATCTTGCAAGGTGCCCAATTCGCAAGATAGACTGAGATTCTTCAAATCTGTGACAAAATCGTCGATCGATTCATTATTACTTTGACGTCGAGTCAGAAATTGATGGCGTTCGACCGTAACGTTTTTCTTAGGTGTGAAATGACTGTGGAATTTGGCGACTAGATCGGTATATTTGACATTGTCAGAATCAAGATTGAAAGAGTGGAATATAACCATTCCCTGAGCGCCAATCAGCGATAAAAGCAGAGCTACTTTCCGCCTATCCGATTGCTCTTCCAGCCCGGCGGCCACAATGTACAGCTTGAACTGAGTGATCCAATTCGACCACTTCAGAGCCAAATTAGTAGACTGACCATCAATTTCCAATGGACCGACATTGGGCGGCAGGTTGATCGAGGCTTGCGACATCATGACCGGTGGTTGTGAGTCACTTACCTCCGTTCCCGACGAAATATTGAGTCCTGAATCGCGCACGGAACTCATCTGCTACCTGGACCAAAAGCACACTCTACACGCTATCACGACACACTTCTGACACCATGTTATAAGTTTAAGTGGGTCAGGGCAATAAGAAATGAACACCATTGAGGGCTGCGACAGACATTATAATTTTCAGGCAAAATGTTCAGACAATGAGACATCTCCACATGCCATCTAGAGGCTGTGCCATCTAGATCGAGGTAAGTATTTAATGATAGTTCAACATAAGCTTTAGTAATATATTAATTAATATAATTAGTATTAGCAAGTACATATATAAATTTAATAGATACAAGTTACTTATATTAAATTTACTACATTCATAAAAAAATTACTACATTCGAGAAAATTCGTCTATTATGGTCAGAAGGTACGGTCTTCCTTTATTTGTAGGCAGTGGTCCTTTAAAATCTACGCTAAGGCGTTCGAAAGGTTGTGTAGCCTTAATCAGTGTACCTGACTTCTTCTTGAAAAACCGAGGCTTGGTGCATAGTGGGCACGTAGATATCGTTTTCCGAACTTCTTCGACGCTGTAAGGTAAATTCTGGCCACGGATCCAATGGAAGAATTTAGTTACACCGGGATGACATAGGGATTGGTGAAGTTCATACAGCCTATCGTTACTCATAGCTCCATAATATGGATAATATATTATACTCTAGAGAGTGTATCGGCAACAACATTTTCCTTGCCCAAATGATAGGTAATGTCGAAGCTGTTACTAGATAATTCCAATCTCCAGCGTAAGATTTTATCGTTTTTTATTTTGCTGGCGTGTTTGTGTCGAAAATATATGATAGTGCTTCCTGATTGGTGATTATTGTGAAATTTCTCCCAATCAAGAAATGCTTCCACTTTCGTAGACATTCGACAATGGCGCTGGCCTGTTTTTCAATTGAGGAGTGGTTTTTTTCGCTAGCTGTGAGGGTTCTTGAAAAGAAAGCAACGGGACGATGCTCCTGAGACAGTGAGTGTAGCTGCCAGAGCCAAGTCAGGAGCATCAGTCTCTACAACTAAAGGGATTCACTCTGACAGTTGCAACGGCAATGTCCTTTTTCAAGCAAGAGAAGCATTCAATGGCAGAAAGCGACACAGGGAACGTTTCACATTCCACTAGTGGACGGATTTTGGCTGAAAATCCCCGAATCCATTTAGAATAGTAAGCTAACATGCCTAAAACTCTCTTGAGTGATTTTGCATCCTTTGGAGGAGGGAAGTCAAGGAGTGAATGAATGAATGAATGAATAAAGTGTATATTTCCTTCCATTGTACAGAAATAAAATAAAATAAATATCGCTCATACACAATTAGGCAATGGGACGTGCCCGTTTTGCCGGTGTACAGTTTCTAAACTTCAATTACAAAATTACTATTAATTATATAAATACAAAACAAATTACAAAATCCTTCTCAGAATCAATGACGCACAACAATTACGTACTACTTTACACAACACGGTACTTACTACAAGATACTTACAACAGTTATAATTCAAAATTAACTTCTTATATGCAAGTGTTTATTATTTAAATTCTGGTCAGTAATTAAACTCTTCCACAAGCATCTTCCTATACCTATTGGCCTCATTAACGTAGAGATATAATGCCCTCCAATTTCGCCCATTGAGAAACGAAGTGAATTCTACCCTGTTCATCTCCCTCGTCTCAAGCCACCTCAGCCTGATCTCGGCAAGAACAGGACAAATAGCAATAAAATGAAAAGTGTCCTCTCTGTCGCCCCTATTACATAGTGAACAGATTTGCCTATTCCCCTCCCTCCATGGAACTGCATTAAGATTCAAGAGTTCACATCTTACCTTAAACATTGTGCATATGAGGTGAGGTTTATTTTCGTCACTGATGTAATGAGCTCCGAGCTTGATTTGAAGGGATTTATAGGCACTTCTAAACCTCGAGTTTTCCCGGTCACTAAGACATTTATCCCTCAAACCTTGTTCCCATTTGACCAATATTTCTTCGCCCAGACGTTTCACATTCTCATTTGAGAAATGTTTCATGTCTATTCTGTATTTTTCACAGATCCCGACCCACTCTTTGTACCAAAAAATTTTGCGCCTCATAATCAGGGTAGTGAAAAAGTTTGGGTGTCTTTCAGGCGGCATGTTAATTGTTTTTATAACATACTCAAGATGCAACCTGAATGTGTACAGGACCAAGGGAGATCTGCCAGTTTCCAGGTACAGGGAATAGCTAGGTGTGCTGGTGGGGAGCATTAATACTTTTTTGATGAAAAATTGTTGTGCCTTTTCTACCAGATCATGTTCCTGGTAACCCCAAACTTGAGCTCCATACGTCATAACTGACCTAGCCATTGATTCAAAAATCACCCACTTCTTGCTTACCGGGAAATCACTGTGTTTCATCATTCTTGCCCACAAAATATTGGTGCTGAGCTTTGCCGCTGCTAATTTCTCTGTGAAATGCTTATTCAACATTAATCTCGGTGTCATACCTATTCCTAAGTACTTGTAATAGTTGACTATTTCGATGTCTTCTGAACCAAGTTTCCACTGTTCCTTCCTAGCCAATTTCCCGCCGTTTTTAAAGATCATAATTTTGGATTTCGCCAGATTTACAGTCAGGTTCCATCTATCACAGTACTGGTGAAGCCTATTTATCATTAGTTGGAACGTAACTGGATCCTTGACTTCATTGGCAATGAATTTAGAGTCCTCGCTCGAATGACGTCTTGATTTTGTTGCAATGGGCCTGATATTGGGGGAAAGATTTGTGAAGAGCTGAATTGGCGCTACAAATCTGCAAGGGTGGTTTCTGGCCCCCAAAGGATAGATCTAATTTCGAATGCTGTTTTAGAACATCATGCCCGATAAGAACATCGGCTCAGAGGTTGTTGAGGATAGAAAGCTTAAGATTTGTATAGTGGCGTTCCATTACTGTTAAGTCTATCAGTAAGAATCCTTGAATTTCGGTGGATAAGGACGTTGAGGCCATAGAAACCTTGTTATGTTGAGCCGATTTGTTGATTTTGAATTTTTGATCTCGGACGAACTTGCCGTTGATATAACTGTTTGAGCTACCCGTGTCTATCAAACAGTTAGCCTTGATACCATTCCCTAAAAGTACCGGAACTACAGCTTTGAAGAGGAGTCCAGGATTAGCGGCTATAATAGTTGCAGCAGTCGCGTCGTCATCAGAACCCTCAAAAGTAATTGCAGAGGTTGTTTTGTAGTTGTGTTTTCGGGATTTGCGAACTTTAGAGAAGTGTCCCTTCTTATTACAGGAAGTACAGACGGCATCCCTAGCAGGGCAATTACTACGGTAATGTTTGGAAGAGGAGCCGCAGAAATAACACCTGAATTAGGTAGGAGCATTACTGGTGGCCGCGGACGTCATATCGCGATTGTCAGATTCCGGGCTGCAGGAAATGGAAGCAGCATTCTGTACGAGGCTGTTACCCGCCGTATAGAATTGCGCGTGCCTGATTCCAGATTCCATAGCTTTGGAAGCGGTTAGGGCATCAACTAATGTTAACGTTTGATTTTCCAAGAGGCGCCTTCGCATTTCAGGAGAAGCTAAGCCGCTAATGAAGGCATCCCTAATGCAGTCGTCTCTATTAGTAATAGCAGAAACAGCCTGGTAAAATTTTACCTTCAAAGCTTGGTAAAATTGGTTATTGATTCCCCAGACTGCTGTTTTCGGGTAGCTAAGAGGAATCGAGAGAATATTTCGCCCTTAGGTTTATCACAAACGTTTTTCAGAGCATCTACCGCTGTAACGTACGTTGTGCAGTCAGAAATGTACTCATATACGGAATAGGAAAGATGATGAACCAATCAATACCTTCAATTTTTTTCCGTCTTCCGTAATACTGGATTGTTCAATGAAGTCTACAATGGTACGAAGCCAGTGGGTCCACTCGTCAGCAGCAGTAGGAGACTCGGGGTCCGCTTCAAAACTATTCGGTTTCAGTATATTTTCCATTTTTGCTTTTAGTTGAATAAATTGTTATAAAATTACATGAACCTTTTAGAAAATAAGGCTTTATTCAACTAAAAACTGCGACATCGGAAAGCATCGAATTGAAAATGAAAAGTAACGGGAGAACTCAGTACAGTACAGTCAAGCGTCTTTTCATTTTTTTTCTTCTTATTTTCCTTTTACCTCATTGTGTGAGGAGATCAGCCCTGGAAGAAGTCAGGGCTGATGACGCTGTTTACAAAACTTGATGATAATGGAAAATTTTCGCGTTACAACGCGAAAATTTTCCATTACCATCAAGTTTTTCTAAATTTCCGTAAGTGTTTTCTATAATTTTCATCCTCCTGTACATTCATTCAAGTTCATATTTCACGAGCGTGTCTTTAGTTTCACCAATCCATCGTATGTATAATACAGTTCTTTCCATAATCAGTGCGTTTTAATTATGCATCAAGACCTCAAAGACGGAGAAGTGAAAGACCAGTACTAGAAAAGAATAACATCCGATAGCGTAGCTGCACTTCACTTACTTGATATCAACGACCCGGGTAACTTCATTGTATTTCATCTAGCGGTGCGGTCGTTAGGTGCTGGCACTCGTGAGCAATACGAAATCGCTAACAAGGATGTTGAGTTCCCGAAAATTGAATCATTGATCAATTCTGTCAGAGACAGATCTATATTATTAACATTAGCGAACACGAGTGCTCATTCTCATCACAACAATTCTGCCCACAGCTTCAAGTCAACGAAAAGCATCAAGCCGCCACAGCCAACGACTCGTAAAGAACATCATTGTTGTCGCAAAACAACACCACCCAGCCCAATACACAACGAAAACACATCCGCCACGAGACCTCATCCCCGCCAAAGCTTCCACTTTGTGTTTTCTGCCAGAACCAACATCACCACCGTCTGAGTTGTGTAACCTTCAATCAAGCATCAGTGGACGACCGGTGGAAATTCATTGAAGGATGGAGCGGATGTATGAATTGTCTGTCTCCTACACATGGCGCTCGGTCCTGTTCTTCAAAATATAAATGCAGATTCTGCTCAGAGCGACGTCATTCGCTGTTACTGAAAGGAGTTCAGCCGCCCAGACACCTCCAAAACTCCACCGTCTGTCTCCTGCACCTCTACACAATGGGATAATCAAGTCATTTTAGGAAACGCCTTAGTTGAGATGTTAGATGCACGAGGTTTCTACCAGACCATTCGGGTGGTAATCGATTCAGGGAGTCAGAATTCGTTCATTACTCAGAAGTGTGCTGCTAGACTAGGTTTGACAGTATAGCCTGTAAAGAAGCGCATTTCTGGAATTGGACAGACACCTTTTGAGGGAACCAGAGGCAAAACAACATGCGTTATGAGGCCCAAGAATCGACCACCACTTCAGTTTAAGACAGAGACATTAGTTGTTGCAAATATAACCTCTTTTTACCTGCAAATCCTCTATCGCTTGACTTTGTGAATCGCTGTGCAGAATTCGACCTTGCAGACCCCGAGTTCTGGAAGCCATCCCCAATTGACTTCTTAATCAGAGCAGACCTTTTCTGTCAAGTTTTGACCTGCTCGACAATTCCCATCGAAGACATCAGTGCCAAGTTGTTTTCGTCGAACTTTGGATATATTGTGTTGGGCCAGATCAGTGAAATTATAGGTCCTGAGGAGAGGTCAGCATCGCTATTCACCATAAACAATGATGACGACCTCAATGCACAGTTGAAGCGATTCTGGGAGATTGAAGAGCCAGGTCCAATTGTCCGCCACTGTAATCCAGCAGATGAACAATGTGAAGAACATTTTCAACGAACACACTCAAGGCTTCCTGACGGTCGCTATTGCGTGAGGCTGCCATTCAAAGTGTCTCCACCCAACGTTAGAGATTCTTCACGAGCTACCCTCAAACGATTCATAAATTTGTAGAAAAGGCTGGATGCAAATTCGGCCATCAAATCAATTTACCAGGATACCATCAAAGAGTATTTAGAACTAGACCACATGACCGTCGCATCACAGCCTTCACGTTTTGTTATACCACATTATTTCATCACCAAAGAGGAAAATGATGCCATCAAACTTCGCATTGTGGTTTGATGCAAGCTTTCGAGTGGCTGGTGGTTCACTTAATGAACATTTGCTGGTGGGAGAAAAGGTCCAGCGCGACATAAAGGACGTAATTACATCATTCCGCAGGCATCCAATTGTAATTTCTGCTGACATGATTAAGATGTTTCGCATGATAGAGATCAACCCCCATGATAGAGGATACCTACATATTTATTGGCGTAGCAACAAAGATCAGGAGATTCAAACAATGGAGCTGAAAACTCTACCGTTTGGAGTCGCCAGCTCCCCATTCATTGCACTACGAGTACTCAAGCAGTTGTGCATTGATCATGGGATCAAATATCCGCTTGCATCTCGGGCATTAGAACGAGAAGTACATGTGGATGATGTATTAACAGGAGCAGCAACTATAGGCGAAGCGTTGGATTCAAAAACTCAGTTAATAAATTTGTTAAAGGAAGGAGGATATTGGGACCCTTAGGCTAGTCCTACATTGGAAGCGGAGTTGTCCGGCCAGATGGCCAGACCAGACCAGTCCAGACTCGGTACTCCTACACTGCAGCTAGTTTTCAACGGAGCAGACGAACCAGTCAAGAGTCACTTCTGTGTGATCTCTCAACGAGGAAAGGTGTTTGTGTATATTGTGGAAAGTGCCAGTTTTTTAGCTTCTAATTAATATACGCCTATAGTTTTTATTTTTTATTTTCTAATTAATATGTATGACAAGTTAAAAAATGGACGACGAACTTTTTGATTTTATGCTATTGTGAAATTTTATTATTGTGATTTTATGAAATTGTGTAAACAGTAAACACCAGTGGTATAGTTGAACAACTTAGTAAAAACCCCGTAAAGAAGTGGTAGTTTTAAAATAAATTGTACGACCTTTTATGCATTTTTGAATTATGTAATGTAAAATTTTAATTAGTTGTTGTTGTTGTAAAAATTTAAACAACAACACTAAACCAATAATTGTTTTGTAAAACATAAAAACGTTAATACCATTTTTGACTCAATTGTCTGGTTTTGGAGCACTAACTTACATATAACTTGACCATCATGCTATATTTTACAACATGCCAAAGAATTTCCCTTTGAATGTTATTGAAGTCAATTTATAATTATTTGTACTTATTTGTACTGTAATTAAAGATTTGTACTTACCATCTATTTTCATCAATTTTCCAATTTCCTCCCACAGCTTTCCCCGCAAATCTCGGTTGTGGTACTTCTTTTCTCTCTGATCCCACAGCGCTACTCGCTCACGCACTAACTCAATCAATAAACCTTTGTCTACCATTTTAAACAAATTAATAAAACAAAAACAAAGCCAAACGTACGAGGTTTCACTCACAAACGTACGAGGTTTCACTCAACAAAGCTTCCGTTCAACTGGTCTGGTCTGGAGGAAAACAAACCTGCTTGGTTCTTGTCAGACCAGTCCCGACTCGGTCCGACCTTCCGGAACGATAACTGGCGCCAGTGTAGGAGGGGACTTTTTTGCCATAGGCTGCTGAATGTTTTATTCTAACGTTTTTCTCACATACCTAGGAATATTATTTCTGAATTTTTATTTCCTTTAAATGAAAATATCGTGGCGTGTTGGCTGAAAAGTATCGATACGTCAGCTAAAACAGGCTCTGATGTCAGGATTTGACTCAAGATTTAAGGGGCGGGAAAGCTGTCACTTGCTGACCCTACCCATGTTTTTGGACCCACGTTTCAAAAATATTCACTTTTCCGATTCTATCGCATCGTCAAAAGCCCTCACTCAAATTAAAAAACTGGTGGCGTCTGTTGATACTTCTCATTCCCCGTCATCTCAGTCATCTTCAGAATCGGACCGTGGAAGTCCCGTTGACATAATATGGGCCCATCATAAATCGTTGGCGTTCAAAACCAACAAGAAAATGTCATCTTCTCAGAGCTTATCGGTGAACGGAGATATCAATGTACCTATCTCTCAACTCCAGTGGCATCAAACATTCGTTCAAATCCCCTTGAATTGTGGGAAGAGATGAAGACAGTCTATCCCAAGCTGTACACATTATCAAGAGAATACTTGGGGAGGGTAGCCACTTCTGTACCGGCAGAAAAATCGCCTGGGGGGCAAATTGCTTTCAAAATTACTTTTCTTGAATGGACTACCTGCCAAATACAGGGTTTGAGCCCAGCCTTCGTTTATACGATTTTTTTTCTTGAAACTGAATTATAATGGTAACAAATAAAATAAATTTATAGCTTATAAATAGCTCATCATTTTTTCTTTCCATCTTGCATGAAAAAAAAGAATAGAAATAAAATTAAAAAAAATTGATTGAAAACCATCGATACATCGATGTTTTTTTAAATACATCGATGTTTTTTTCCATCGATGTTTTTGGGGTCCGATGTTTTTGGAGCATCGATGCCGGCCTATCGATACATCGATGTTTTCATTTTTTTTGCCATCCCTTAGGGATGGGAACCGCAAACTCTAGTATCGATACTAACGGTATCGATACTCGTTTTTTGTTTCAATACCAGGTATCGATATATTGGTTAAAAAATATCGATACTGAACAATATTGAAAGTATTGAATCGAAGAATTCCCGGGTAACCCAAAGGTGCCCTTACTGACAAGGTAAAATGGAAAAACCGCGGGTTAAATTCAAAATGTATTTATTAATATGTATATTTTATCATACATACATTTCACATGTAATAATATATTATGTGTATGATATAAGTCAAATAAATAAAATCTAAAATGATTTTTCCCCATAGACTAGTTTTAACAGTTCGGACGGCACCGACACATATATTATTACAAGTCATTTATTCAAAGTCAAATAAATATAATCTAAAATGAATTTTTTTCCCACAGACTAGTTTTAACAGATGCTAAGAAAACTCTTTGAGATAAATGTGTTGGCGTCAACCTGTTACCATAATCATCCATTATTCGGCCACACAGGGAAAACAAGCGTTCGGACGGCACCGTAATACACAACACAGTAATTATAGAAGTATCCCGTGTTCAATACTCGATATTTTTCTAAAAAAGTATCGATACTCCCTAGTATTGCTTTTGAGCAGTATCGATACTAAATATTCGATGTATTGAATCAAAAGTATCGATACTTCAAAATATCGAGGCAGTATTGCCCAACCCTACCATCCCTATTCCAGATCAAATGTCCATCCACTGCCAGTTCAAACACCTTGAGGTTGTTGAACGTCACGTCCCGTTGGCTTACCTGGGTAGTCCCTACACCTGGTTAGTTATCCCTACACCTGTTTAGTTGTACCTAATCTGGTTCCCTAGTTACTCCGGTCACTGCACTTATACCGTTAACCCTCCGTGGTAATGACCTCAGCTCATTGTATCACAACACAACTGACTTCGCTCTTCCATTCCATACCTCCAAGTTCTTGTTATTCATCAACAAGCTACCCCCACTCGCGGTTTATCGGGTTTTCACGATAGTTCCAAAACGTCTGCTCCCCTCTACCTAGGTTATAAAATCCCTGAGCACTGCCAAATGCGTTCAGTCCACCGTTCAGTCATCGTTCAGTCTACAAACTTCGATCAGTCAACGCGGTTGAGTCAACCAACGCGGTTGAGTCAACCAACGCGGTTGAGTCAACCAACGCGGTTCAGTCAACCAACGATCTGTCAACCAACACATTCACTCGCATCACGTTCAAACGCATCACTTTCGATCTAACTGATAACTGTTTGTACCCGACCTACTCTGTGACTCAAGTCTCCTCAGTGTAGTAACCCCTCGTGTGTTCAAGTGCATTCACTCTACGTAAACCTGTATTTTTCTACAATCGTTCATCTATTCATTAAGCTGTACACATCGACATTTCATAACGCGCACGATCATCTGTAAATATATATCAGCCATCGAAGTTAAAATGACTGCCTTCTCATTTCATCCCTGATCTTCCCGTTGGTAGAGCAAACAGCCCTACATACGTATTCAAGCTTATTTCCTTTTTATATGTATAGCAAGGAGCTCCTTTAGGTATTTCCCAAACCACATCACGATTGATTCCAAATACAACTATTTACGTCTGTAGATTATTTTTTCTCCAAACCGAACCACTAGTTTTGGAACACAGTATGGCATGATAGGAAAGAAATTCGTATGGTATGGTTGGCATGTTTCGCTAAGATGGTCTGCAAAAAGTTGTGCTTTCTGTTGATTACTTCTGGCCCAAGTCCCATCATGGAGACAAGAATGGAAAAAAAAAAAATTGCCAAATATTTTTTACTTAGAAGTGCTTATAGAGTAGAGCAGATGAAAATCTCGAGGCCTTACCCAGAATAATCCGAAGAAGCTAATTTTGCATAACTTGGACTTGCATAACTCCACCCCATAATGCCATATTTGATAGTAGAGTAGGCAAGGCCATTATAGATTGTTCTTAATTGTTCCCTGGATAAAAATTCTTAGTCACGCGTAGTTTGCTGTAATTGAACTAGGTTAACGTAGGTTATGCTCCAAACTGAAATGTCGATGTTAGGAAATTGTTGATCGTTCTAGTCAGGTGTTGGAAGAAAGCTTCAAGATATGATTGAAATAAGAGTACTATAATAACTATAATTACTTATGTCATTAGAAATTACGAAAGCCCATCCAATACTTATAATGGTTTGAAACATGGGCGTACCCTTTACTCCTACCTATCTGAAACTAACCACCCCATCCAATGAGAAAATTTTTGTTCACAGGAGAGATTGGGACTATTACACTAGTGTTGAAGACACAGTATTGACTTCCTGCATCCCTTCTGGATGGACCGTCCCTGTCAAGCCGTCCAGCTCTGATTGGTCACGCTATTGTTTGGCAGAACAATAAGCGCTCATGTTATTAAAGTTATCGCTAATGTTATCATGTTATTTACGCTTCAACATTTTCACTTTCTCACAAGTACTAAAATGAATTCTAAAGTTTAGTTGGATTAATAAACTTCGGTTCACTTTGATTTTACAATTCTTATACTTTTGTTGTGAGTCCCCAGTTCTCCCTCATTGAGTGTGTTGTTTTTAGATTACGAACTGTTTGAAATACCCACTTCAATGTTTTTCCCGATTAGGGAGAAATAAGAAATGTGGAATGGCATTGACTGAAGGCACTAGGGTTGATAAGTTTGTAATGTTCGGTACGTACTGAATGGTGTCGAGGAGTAGTGGATGGAGTGATTTTACGAATTGTACTTTTGCAACGAGTGGTCATGTGATACAACTCACGAAGTTAGAGTTATCAAGATAGTTAATTTTGGAAATTCTGTCCTGTAAAACTTCAGCCTGACCCATGGGAGAATTTCATTGTTACTTGGGCTCGTTTATTTATGTAAGTTACATTCACGATTAGTAGGGTAACGCTGATGTCAGTTTTTCAAATATCATCTCTGATCATTGGTGGTGCCATTTAATTATCTTGACTCACCTGTTCTCATTTTTTCCAGTGTTATTATACAAATTGATGGTGATTCCAGACAATTTCCAGGTTTGGGACTCATAAAAAATCAATTTTGTGAGCTTAAGTTTTGGTAAAACCTCAATTTTCACCTTTTTGATCAAAACCGACTCCACATTCGGTCTTCTCGTCCCAAAAAACATGCAAAACGATGTTAATGCTATCAACATGAGCTATTAAAAGTACCTATTTTTATACACATTTTCACTCATATTTTCCCTGGGTATATTACGATCGGGCTGAAACGTTTCGGGACACAATAAGGACCCAAATGGAGCTTTGTGTGCAAAAGAACGACTTTTTTAGACCGAAAATAAAGTCTGTACACGTGATATGGCGGACGGACATTTTTGGAATCTACGGACCTTGAATGGAAAAAATGCCAAAAATCATATTAAAATGCTCTCATAATCACCTGTGCCCTTGAGAAGGGCGGTCAGAGTGGTGGGGGAATGTACACTTTTAATATGGCTATTTGAGCTCCCAGAGTGGTGGAAAAAATTTCAAAAAATCTTAGAAATCATATTAAAGTGTTCTCCTGCTCTCATAATCAAAAAGAGCTCTAGGTTAGTCTTATATGCTGCCGTTAGAATAAAGAACGCCTCACCTCAAAATTTTCGATTTTTTTTTTTTTTTTTTTTTTACGTAATCCCTATATTTTTTACCTTATCTTTCCAACGGTGAAATCGAAATTCGACCCGGAAGGGGTTGAATTCGTAGGGGGTGAAACCAAAAAAGTGCTCGATTTGGAGGAAAAACACCTCACCTACGTGTTTTTTAAGGTAAAACACCTCAGCCTAGCACTTAAAACGCCTCACCTTTGTGTTGTTCGTTGCCTGTTTTTTGATCAAACTGTTGGCTTCAAATTCAAGGTGAGGCGGTTATTGGCTTTCGCATGGCGTTTTTGTTCCAATTGTTTACACAGCTAACCGGCGCTGAGGCCTTCTTTCTATCTGATCGGCTGGTGGTCAGTCATTTTCAGTTTAAGTTTCGGCGCTGTTTTAATTCAATGAATTCACGTGGGAAATCTTTGGCTCTCGCGTTGGCTCCTAGTTCACTCGGGGAAGACATTCCATTTTCAAAATTTGAAAATGATGATGAAAATGATTTAATCATTTAGCGAATTTTTGAAGAGAAAATGAGCTATAAAATAAAGATGTACCGTGGGAGGGTCGGCGATAAATATTTATTAATAGTGCCAATCATCATGGTTTTGGGAAGGTGTGAAGTCATGGTATCGAAATTGGAAGAAATGGGATCCGTCCATCAATTAGGTACTTGCTCGAGATGAAGGAGAGAACTGGGATTGGTTGCTCAACGCCGGGCTAGGCTGGCGTACGTACGAGTACATAACTTACTGTTACAGTCTGTCGACATTTGAGGAGAGGGGTTCAACAATGGAAGAACCATCCTCAGGTAAGTTGGTAATTACTAGAACCATGAAAAACCATCCATAGTATCTTAATAGTTTAAAAAACTGATTAAGTATTAGGTACCTACTTAATTAGGTAATAATTATAATTTAATTTACAGGATTAAATCCTATAAATTTTGTTTTACCTCCAAAAATATTTAGAAAACGAATTTTTAGCACTTGGGTGTGGTGTTCTTCCTCCAAACGCAGCTTCGAAATGTACTAATCTTTTTGAAACTGAAACGCCTCACACAGAGGTGAGGTGTTTCACCTTCAAAAATAATAATAACAATAATAATCGATAAACTTATCGATTTTTTCTCGATTTCGTCATTATGTTCATTTGAGTTTCTATCAATGTACCCCCAAAAACCTGGATCGTAATAATGTTCTGGAGTGAAGTTATAGCGAAGTTCTTACTGAGAACTTTGAAGCTGATTTCTGAAAATCGCACTTTTCAAACGGCAGTATAGCTGGGAGTGGTTCCCAGCTCTGCCGACTAGCGGCCGGGAGTTTCTATGTTATTACTCGTGTTTTGAGGGTCTGATCAATCGCTTTTAGCCTGGAGATGACTGATGGAGTCCGAATTAGTCTTGTAATGCTGGGAAAAGTCCCAAGATCCGCGACTAGTGGCCTAGAGTTTCTAAGTTATTGTTGTGTTTTGATGGTCTGATCAATCACTATTAGCCTGGAGATGACTTAAGGAGTCCAAAGTAGTCTTGCAATGCTGGGAATGGCTCCCACATCCGCGGACTAGTGGCCTAGATGTTCCAAGTTATTATTGCGTTTTAATGGTCTGATCCATCAACTTAAGCAATTCAAAACCAAAAAAAAACTGAATACAATTTGAAATGTTTAAACATTTTTTGATACAGCATTTTGTTTTTAAAAACTACTAAGATGCCAACCATAGTTTCGGGTGAAATTGTCCACTGGGTGGAAAGTGGCCGAACACCCATAGTCACCCTGGGTGTGGGGCGATTGGATTGGAACAGTGTTGGAAAGTGTTCAAAAATCAGGTACCGCCTTGGACCTTGAATTGTGTGCAAACGTGAGTGATGTCTTGAAAATACACAAGTATTTTCAAGCAGAAAAATTTCAAATCACAGGCCATCCTAAAGACATGAAACATGTCAAAAGTTGATGGTTTCATGTCAGGACACGTACCCACCGAAGTTGGAGGTGGCAGTGAACTAAATTTTGGAGAAATTTAAATTCCTGTTTTCTGAAGGTGGACAACTTTTAGAAACTTGCCACAATGTCCACCCATGACGGCCCAATTAGGTAGAATTTCCTTACATTAAGTACCTACCTACTTAACGCGAGTGGTGGGCAAGTAGGTACGCATATTATGTTGTAGGTAGCAGTGAACCACATTTTGCGAAAAATTGTAATTCCTGTTTTCTGAATGAGGACACCACGAGTTATACCACGTACCATTCTCGCCAACTCCAAATTGCATTAACGAATTTCATGCAATTACATAGATTTGCTCAGTAGGTATGTACTTCGATGATAATTAAAAAATGCTAGAAAGCCCTTGTCACATGGGTTTATTATTCTATTGATTATACCTAAAGGCCGTGCTCAACAAATTTTGAGGGGGTGTTATAAAAATTTGTTGCTGGGCTAATACATAGGGGTTCATAGAATAATAAACCAAAATCACCTACCTACCTACCTAACTCAACTCTTGCTTCCCTATAACTGCCGCTGGATTTGTTATGAAAACTGGTTGCAGAAAGCAGTAGGTAGCTTAATTGTTTTTTCAACAAAGTTTTAGTAGAATTTTTTATAGTACCTACCTACCCAGTGTTTTCTTTTTTTTCGAATTCAATTATGGATCATACAAAGAATTATGTTTTAATAGGATTATCTTCTTACTTGAATCGGTGGAAGAACTAAAGTACTAGTAGAGAACAGTTCATTAAAAAAATTATTACCTACCCCATCGTTCAGTATAAAAATGTATCATCCCAAAAGCAAGAGGTTTCGCTAAGCGCATGCAATGGCGTCCGCCAGCGAGAACACAACATCAGGTATGTTCCAACCTGACCAGTTCTTGAACTGGTTCAGGAACTAGTTCTGCGCAGAAGCCATGCGCATGATGAACTGCGTTCCAGCCTGTTTCAGTTCGTGAACTCAGTGCAGACAACGCGTTCCACCGCGGCCAGTTCATGAACTCAGTTCAGCTCAGTTCGGGAACTTCTTGCACTGAATTGAGATTAGGGATGGGTCGAGAAACGAGAAACTAGTTTAAAAAACTAGTTTGAAAAAAATAACCGTTATAACCGTTTCTCAATTTGAAAGAAACTAGTTACAAAAAACTCTGCAAATTCTTGACACAACGGTTCATTATCTTCTTTGTACAGATCACCCTTCTGTCTAGATCACTAGGTCTAAATGTCTAGATTCTAAATGTCAGATTAATTATTATTGTCAATTATCACTAATTATTAACAATTTTATCAAGTACCTACTGAAAATTATTATAATTTATTGTTAGGTATTGATAATTCGTATTTATAATTACTAATTATTATTATTAATTATGATTAATTAATACGATACAATTCTGGGGTTTTTAATACTACGTCGGTAATAATTTTTCTATAAAAGAAGTACCTACCAACAAACATTCGAAATTACCTTCATTTCCGTAGCACGAAACGCACCTCAGAACAACAAACTCGACATCACTTAAGCCATATGATGTTCCAAAGAGCTTGTTAGTATGAAAATGGACCTGTATTTCAACAGTTTGATTCGTGATCGTGTTGTGAGGCACAATCTTTGAGCCGTCATTGTGAACGAACGGCTGGTCGTACAAAGCTGCGGATGGTCTTAAAAAATTCTACGGAACAAACTCTATCTAAATATGAAATAAAAAACATACCGTTTGATGGGAATTTTTCGAGATATGGAATTTTCAAAATTTCAAAATTCGTTTTGAACCCCTTCCCCTTGACCTAGGGTTATGAAAAGTTTCGTGGATCATTGTGGGGCTGGTCCAAACCCAGAAACCAAATTTCGTAATTTTAACTCAACGCTAACTGGGCAAAGTGGCGCGGACGGCGTACGGCGGACGGACGGATTTTTTTTTATTCGATTTTCTGAATCTACGTATCTTGAAACGTAAACCAACAAATTTTGAGGGGGGGTTAAATTTTTTTTTTCTTTGGGCGATTCCAATGGTTCATTATCGAAGATAATAAACCAAAAACGGCAAAAGTAGGTAGGTGTTAGTTTTTGAATTGAACTATCGAAAACTTTGTCATCACATTCGTTATTCGTGGTTTGTTCCGAAGCATAAGTAGTTGATTATTAGGTAAATATGACTCGGAACAAACCACGAAAAAATGCGCCGACAAAGTTTTCGTTTTTCCTATTACAGTTGAAAAATACAGTTTTTCGTTTTCTTTGTAACTAGTAATTACTAACTACTAACAACATATTAGAACACCTGCTGTTTCACCCGTTTTTCATTAAGAAGAAATGAAACTAGTTTTTTCGACAGTTTGTTTTATATAACGAACGTTATTTTACGTTTTTCGAAAGTAACCGTTAATAACGGGTCAAGAAACAAGAAAAGAAACGGGTCAAGTAACCGTTAATAATAGGGACGGGTCAAGAAACAAGAAACTAGTTTTTTTGGGATGGGAGAAGAAACGAGAAACTAGTTTAAAGTAACTAGTTTGAAAAAAACGTCATAACTGTTTCTTAATTTGAAAAAAACTAGTTGAAAAAACGGCCAAAAAAACTAGTTTTTTCGACAGTTATTATAACGAACGTTATTAAATAACTGTCGAAAAAACTAGTTTTCTTGACACTTATTAGGGGTAGGGATGGGTCGAGAAACGAGAAACTAGTTTAAAAAACTAGTTTGAAAAAAATAACCGTTATAACCGTTTCTCAATTTGAAAGAAACTAGTTACAAAAAAACGGCAAAAGTAGGTAGGTGTTAGTTTTTGAATTGAACTATCGAAAACTTTGTCATCACATTCGTTATTCGTGGTTTGTTCCGAAGCATAAGTAGTTGATTATTAGGTAAATATGACTCGGAACAAAGAGCTTGTTAGTATGAAAATGGACCTGTATTTCAACAGTTTGGTACACGATCGTGTTGTGAGGCACAATCTTTGAGCCCTCATTGTGAACGAACGGCTGGTCGTACGAAGCTGCGGATGGTCTTAAAAAATTCTACGGAACAAACTCTATCTAAATATGAAATAAAAACATACCGTTCTATATGAATTTTTCGAGATATGAAATTTTCAAAATTTCAAAATTCGTTTTGAACCCCTTCCCCTTGACCTAGGGTTATGAAAAGTTTCGAGGACCATTGTGGGGTTGGTCGAAACCCATAAAAAAAATTTCGTAATTTTAACTCAACGCTAACTGGGCAAAGTGGCGCGGACGGCGGACGGCGTACGGCGGACGGCGTACGGCGGACGGACGGATTTTTTTTTATTCGATTTTCTGAATCTACGTATCTTGAAACGTAAACCAACAAATTTTGAGGGGGGGTTAAAATTTTTTTTTCTTTGGGCGATTCCAATGGTTCATTATCGAAGATAATAAACCAAAATAGGTCAGAACTGGATCACAATGCAATATTCACTCGGTTTCTTGCCTGTAAAATTGTTCAAATAATACCTATTTGTTTAAACAAATTAAATTTTGATGATGAGCTAGATACTTGAAATTTTAAATATACGTCAGAAATGGATGACATTTCAATATTCACTCGGTTTGTATGACATGGTATGAGTATGGTATGGTATATTATTGTATGTATGATTTGGTATAATACAGTATGGTATGATAGGAAAGAAATTCGTATGGTATGGTATGAGTACGGTGAGAATATGGTATGGTGCCGATTTGCAATACAGTCTGGTATAGACGGAAGGGTGATCTGCACAAGGAAGATAATAAACCGTTGTGTCAAGAATTTGCAGAGTTTTTTGACAGTTATTATAACGAACGTTATTAAATAACTGTCGAAAAAACTAGTTTTTTAACTAACTGTTTCACCTGCTGTTCCACCCGTTTTTCATTCAGAAGAAAAGAAACTAGTTTTTTTGTAACTAGTTTTTTTGACAGTTATTTTAATATAACGAACGTTATTTTACGTTTCTCGAAAATAACCGTTATGCCCATCCCTAATTGAGATGAGGGTTGAGAACTCGAACTGGAAAGGTAACAGTGATCTCACGTTATAACCTCCCACAAAATCATTTGACTTCCTGAGTTTCACGGGAGAAGACGTATAGTAGGGTTTTCTGTGGGAGAAGAAGGGTCCAGTTTGTTTTGTGTCTTTTATTTGTGGTTCTCGTTTTTAGCGTATTCTGGTACGTAAGTGTTCATATCTCGACAAGATAAAATCATATCATAAAATCATTTATCATTTAAATCATTTTATCATAAAATCATATCTCGTAAGATAAAATACGTCTAAGTACAGTGTTCAGAACTCGACTCTGAACAGTCTTCTAACAACAGCGACTTGTATCGCGAGGAGGCCGCGTAGCTGCGGGAGATTTGGTAGGGTCGTGACGTCAGGGAAACATGTTCGCTTGCCACCGCTGCAAGTGCGCTCCAGTTCCACATTTTCCTCCGTCGAAGTTATACCCATGACAAGGTCTCCAGTATCCTTCGTCGCTATATTCATCATAATTAGATGAGATTTTTCTCCTTTCTACGGGTCATCAGCATCCCCATCTCGTCCATACTGTGTATGCCACTCAACGGACATCTACATTCATTTTTTAAACCCACACGAACTGTAAGTAGACGATTTTCACTCGAAACCTGCACTTTTCTAACGTCCTCTTTGTTCGCCGTCTTCTCGTTCCTAATGAGCTGAATTCATTCTTTCAGTGGGCCGAGCTTACGAGGAAGCAAACAAATTACAAACTACCATTTTCACATTCCACCTCGCCAATCCCATCGCCGGAGTCATTTCGGATTCGACTTGAGGAATTGTGATCCAAGAATAGCTGCCCTCGACCGGTTGGAGTTCAACGTGGAATCCGGACATCCGTTGAGATTCGTTTTCGACCGTTGTTCATCTAAGTCGCGACCATCTCCGTGGCTCAGAGAAATCATTCGCTGCTCGGATTTATCGATCCTTCAACTTCAGATCGAGTCCAGGCCAGACCATTCAATTTTATTCTTTTCAATATTTATTTTCAAAGATTGTTTAATTTATCATTTAGCTAAGGAGCTCCTTCTAGGAATTTTTTCTTTCTATTTTCTTCACAATTTACGAAATCGATTTATTTTAATAAACATTTCTATTAGTTTGAGATAGCAAGGTTTTCTTATATATAAACCCCTACTCAAACGCACATAATTTTTGGTAGCAGAGCATGGTTTTCACTCACATTTCTTTTCTTTTTCTTACAATTATATTTGATAATTTTCAAATCAAACACTTGACAGTATATCAAGTTCATCTTCGTATTCTTTTACGATTGATTTTCGTACGTATTTTCAATTTGCATTTTAAATTGAGATTTTCGTATTTTGAGTAATTTATTATTCAGTATACTTGCTCCTTCATTAGCAACATTGCCTTTCATGACATTGAATATTGTGCATGTCTTGTATTCTTGTATGCATTTATTTCTCGTATATCTTTGTATGTTTTCTCGCATCTATTAATAAGGTACTATTTCGTCATTCCATTATTACTGACCTTAGGTAGGTCCTCATAAATTAGAATTAATTCCCTGTTCCTAAATTCTTGTCATTTTTCAATTGATATATTTTTTTTCTTCTTGTTCAATTATTTCATTATGTCTGTTAACTTTGACGATAATGTTAGGAAGTTGAAGGCTCGATGCGAATCCGCAGCCTATGAGGTCAGGAGTATTGATGCCGCAGGGCAGTGTGCTCTGACGGATGATTCAAAGGCGGTACTTTTCAAAGCTCTCTATCGCACTTTGGAAAAATATTATTCCAAATTTGAGCAAATTTGGGAAGAAATTCAAGACTTTTACGACTCACATTCAAAATCGGGAGACTTTCCTTCTCAAGAAGAAAAGGAATCTTGGAAAAAGATTAGATCTGCTTACCGAGGATGTCATATAACTTTCGAAAAACTTAAGCAACGTGAACATGAAGAATCCATCCGTACTCCTACTCATCAAACTACCTCTATGCCATCTAACATTACCCTCAACGATGCTCGCACTTCATCAAATTTACCTCGGATAACACTTCCTAAATTTGATGGGAATTTATCTTCTTGGCCAAAATTCCGCGATATATTGTCTTCAATTGTTGATCGTGATGAGAGTTTATCTGGTATGGAAAAATTTCATTACTTATCTTCCTCACTTACTGGTAATGCTGCCTCAATTATTAGCTCGTTTTCCCTTGAGGAGCAGAACTACCAGCTGGCTTGGAAGGCATTGATGGAAGTCTATGACAATAAAAGACTTTTAGCAAATTCTTATTTAAATCAACTGTTGCAATTTAAGCCTCATCAGGGAAAGGCAAATGTTGCTTCTCTCATGCAATTTTTATCTAAAATTGCTGACACTATTTCGGCATTTAAATTGATTGAGATACAAGAACGCGCGGAATTTATTCTCTTTTACCTCGCATTTCGTTGTTTGGATACTCAAACAAAAGAGCAGTTTGAGCTGGCGAACAAATCAGTTACTTTTCCAACGTTTGACAATTTGATCAAATTTGTTAGAGGGAAATGTACAGCCTTGCAATTAGCAGAAGGAAATCTTGATACCACTCAAGAGAATCCCAAATTTTCACAAGGTAAAGGAAACAAAATTCCTTTCAACAAAAATAAAACTACCCTTTTGTCAAGTGAGCCAAAGGGAAATATGAATAAGGAAGGTAAAAGACAACTGCCAAAATGTTTTCTTTGCCCTAAATATCACTCATTGCTTGATTGTTCCATCTTCAACAGCCTTACGCCCAAGGAGCGTATTCGCAAACTTCAAAATTTTGAAGGTTGTAAGAATTGCCTTCATTCTCAGCATTCGACTCAAGACTGCCGTTCTAAGTGGCATTGTAGATTTTGCTCATATAGACATAATTCTCTGTTGCATATTCATCCCGATTTAGACCAGCTATCTTCCAGTGCACGAGCTCCCAGTACTCCTTCAACTTCTAAAATGCCAGAACCCAGTACCTCTGCTTCTACCTCGCTCAATTCGGTTGTTAGCGATGACAATAACATCCAAGTTATACTTGGTACTGCTATTGTACGTTTTATGGACTGCCGAGGCCAATACCAAAATTTTCGAATTGTTGTAGACAGCGGTAGCCAACATTCATTTATGACTACTCAGTGTTTCAACAAACTCGGTTTGAGCATGCAAAAGTACTCCAAGAAAATCTCTGCAATTGGTGGTTCCATATTCGATGGTGCTAAAGGCAAAACCTTTTGTACCTTACTTTCTGCGGATGGTTCATCAAAATATTCTACTGATGCCATAGTCGTGAAAAATATCACAAATTATTTACCTATTGCCCCAGTACCGTATGACGTATGGAGGTATTACATAGACTTCCCACTTGCCGACCCCAAGTTTTGGGAACCTGCACCTATCGATTTTCTACTCGGCTCCGATCTCTTTAGTGATGTAATGCGTGGAAATATTGAGCACGTTCGAGATGATTTTCCCAAGCTTTTTGATTCCGTATTCGGCTATGTGGTCATGGGAAAATATGTTGAATCTTCAACTACCCTTGTTGGCACTTGCTTATTTTCGCCTGTTATCGCTGATGAGGATTTATCGTTTCAGCTCTCAAAGTTTTGGGAATTGGAAGAACCACCTAACCATACAAAGACCCTTGACCCTGACGCCATAGCTGCTGAGGAATCCTTTCAAAGCTCACATTATCGTACTGAGGAAGGTAGGTATGTAGTACGCCTCCCTTTCAAGGAACCTAATTTGGATTTCCCTTCATCCTATTTCATCGCCAAACATCGTTTAGCCAACCTCGAGACTAAATTAAAGAAAAATCCCGAACTTTCGTCGCAATATCATCTGTTTTTGGCGGAATATCTGGCACTTGGGCATATGGAACCAGCCGTCGACAATTCTAAATTTGTAATTCCACACCATTGTGTTTCGAAAGTGGATCGCGGAGAAACAAAACTCCGAGTGGTATTTGATGGGTCGGTTAAAACCTCTCAAGGATCATTAAATGATCATTTATATGTTGGTCCAGCCTTGCAGAATGATATCCGACATATCTTATTAAATTTTCGGGCACATTCAGTAGTGTTTGTAGCCGATGCAGTAAAAATGTATAGACAAATACTCGTTGATCCTAATGATCGACCATATCAGCAAATTCTTTGGCGTTTTGATAACGCTGACGCTATTCAACGCTATAATTTATGTACCGTCACGTACGGTTTATCTTGTGCACCTTTTTTAGCCCTTCGCACCCTTAAACAACTTCGACTCGATGAAGGCGACAAGTTTCCTTTAGCAGCTGAAGCTTTGCGTCGTGATATTTATATCGATGATTTAGCGACAGGAGCTTCTACAGTTGAAGATGCGTTGGTATTACAACGACAAGTCATTGATTTGATGCATCAGGGAGGGTTTGATCTCAGTAAATGGGCTTCCAACCGGCCAGAGCTCATAAACGCTATTAATCATCCTTCTGCCAATTTATCCGAAGTTTCCTGGGACCATAAAGAAGACTCATCTATTAAAGTTTTGGGGCTGAAGTGGGACCCATCGACGGATTGCTTTTCTTACAATTTACATCTGCCGCCTACAATACTATCAAAACGAGGTATTCTCTCGACTGTCGCAAGAGTTTTTGATCCCTTGGGATTTATATCTCCTTTTGTGCTCCTCATGAAGTCCTTCATACAGGAGCTATGGAAGTTGGGTCTCAATTGGGACGATGAGATCCCTCCTACACTTTCCAATGACTGGCAGCACCTTCTTCAAGAAATGGATGCATTATCCAACATCAAGATTCCTCGATTTGTGGTAACTGACGACTCCTTTCAATTTCAAATTGTTGGCTTTTGCGACGCCTCGTTGAAGGGATATTGTGGTGCACTGTATATTCGAACTATTTCTGGAGGTCGTATTGTATCTCGGATACTCATTGCAAAAACCAAACTTGCTCCAGTAAAGGCTCTCTCAATACCTCGTCTAGAGCTCTGTGGAGCCCATTTACTGGCCAAACTCTATCATTCAATTGAAGGGTTTCTTTCACTACTTCCTTCAACGTCCCATCCTCCCAAGTTTTTCACGGACTCTACAATCGTTTTAGGCTGGATACAAACTCCGACCTACCGATTGAAAACCTTCGTTGGGAACAGAGTCTCTCAAATCTTAGAGTGCACAGACTTATCTCTTTGGAGGTATGTTGATACCCACAACAATCCAAGTGATTGTGGATCACGAGGGTGCCTTCCTCGCGATCTCATCAATAATTCAATGTGGTGGTCAGGTCCATCATGGTTGAATCAGCCTGAAGAAACATGGCCTTGTGAGAATGCTCCTACTCCTAACCTACCGGAATTGAAAGCTGAACCTACTTCAATTTTGGTCTCCACAAGAGGTGAACTTCAACTGTGCATTTCTTGGATGGAGCGAATTTCTTCATATGAAAAACTCATCAGAATTGTTGCAGTTCTCAATAGATCAATGTTTCGTCGCCAATCTAAGGGTACGTCTTTGGAACCCATATCAAGTGTTCACTATAGAGAAGCCGAACTTTTATGCATCAAAGCAGTGCAGCGCTATTATTTTTTTGATGGTTGTGAAGCAGAAGTATCTAAAATTCTTCACAAATTTGTCAGTCTGAATCCCATGATAGACTCAAAGGGCATAGTAAGAGTTGGTGGACGGCTTTCCAACGCAAACCTCCCTGACTACCGGAAACATCAAATTTTGTTGCCCGCACAGGCACATTTTACTCGCATCCTTGTGGAATATTACCACAAATTATTTCTCCATCCAGGTCCAAACTTGCAGCAAGCGCTGATTCAAACGCGCTTTTGGATCCCCGCAGCTCGACGGCTCATCAGACATAGAACATTTCTATGTCTAAAATGTTACAAATCCCGAGCCAAGTTCATTATACCCATGATGGGTGATCTTCCAGCCTATCGTGTAGAGGGTAGTCGTGCCTTTCTACATGTAGGCGTCGATTTTGCAGGTCCCTTCACCATTAAGGAATCCCCTCGACGAAAGGCTCCTTGCAACAAGGCATATCTTTGTTTGTATGTCTGCATGACTACAAAGGCCCTTCATTTGGAAATAGTTTCCAATCAGACTACCGATGCCTTTCTTGCCTCATTCTCACGTTTAATTTCCAGAAGAGGCTACCCTTCCGACGTGTACTCGGATTGTGGTAGCAATTTTAAAGGAGCAGCCAGAGAACTGAAGGATCTGGAAAAATGGTTTCACGAAGGACACACAAAGGAAGCCTTGCAAACACTGACGGCATCAAGAGGAGTGAAATGGCATTTCAACCCTCCTTATTCTCCTCATTTTGGTGGCCTCTGGGAGGCCGGTGTCAAAGCAGTTAAAAGACATCTTTATCTCGCTGCAGGCAACGCTTTGCTCACCTTTGAGGAGATGGGTACCTTATTTTGTCAAATTGAGGCCATCCTAAATTCTCGACCGTTGTGCCCATTATCCACAGATCCCGCGGAATCCGATTATCTAACACCGGGCCATTTCCTTGTTGGTTCAAATCTGGCTAGCATTCCCGAGCCTTCTCTTCTCGACATTCGAGATAATCGCCTGAGTAGATGGCAACTCATCAAGAAGCTCTCCGACCAGATATGGAATAGGTGGCATCTCGAATATTTGTCTACGCTGCAAGCACGTAATAAATGGAAGAGGCCGACTGAAAATCTACAAGTGGATGATCTCGTCCTTATTAAGTCTCCTGGTACTCCTGTTCTCCAATGGCCTACAGCTAAGGTTGTGGATGTTCATCCCGGACCCGATGGAGCCGTCCGTGTCGTAACACTGAAAACATCCAACAGTGTCTACAAGAGAACTGTGGCCAACTTGATTCCATTGCTCCCTCTTAATGTACCTCCCTTTACAACAATGTGATAAGTATTACAGTCCCTACCATTGCTACCCCGACTTCAACTCGCTGATACCTCTTCCCCTCATGCTAATTAAATTTGCTATCAAATTTATGGGCCGAGTATGTTCAGAACTCGACTCTGAACAGTCTTCTAACAACAGCGACTTGTATCGCGAGGAGGCCGCGTAGCTGCGGGAGATTTGGTAGGGTCGTGACGTCAGGGAAACATGTTCGCTTGCCACCGCTGCAAGTGCGCTCCAGTTCCACATTTTCCTCCGTCGAAGTTATACCCATGACAAGGTCTCCAGTATCCTTCGTCGCTATATTCATCATAATTAGATGAGATTTTTCTCCTTTCTACGGGTCATCAGCATCCCCATCTCGTCCATACTGTGTATGCCACTCAACGGACATCTACATTCATTTTTTAAACCCACACGAACTGTAAGTAGACGATTTTCACTCGAAACCTGCACTTTTCTAACGTCCTCTTTGTTCGCCGTCTTCTCGTTCCTAATGAGCTGAATTCATTCTTTCAGTGGGCCGAGCTTACGAGGAAGCAAACAAATTACAAACTACCATTTTCACATTCCACCTCGCCAATCCCATCGCCGGAGTCATTTCGGATTCGACTTGAGGAATTGTGATCCAAGAATAGCTGCCCTCGACCGGTTGGAGTTCAACGTGGAATCCGGACATCCGTTGAGATTCGTTTTCGACCGTTGTTCATCTAAGTCGCGACCATCTCCGTGGCTCAGAGAAATCATTCGCTGCTCGGATTTATCGATCCTTCAACTTCAGATCGAGTCCAGGCCAGACCATTCAATTTTATTCTTTTCAATATTTATTTTCAAAGATTGTTTAATTTATCATTTAGCTAAGGAGCTCCTTCTAGGAATTTTTTCTTTCTATTTTCTTCACAATTTACGAAATCGATTTATTTTAATAAACATTTCTATTAGTTTGAGATAGCAAGGTTTTCTTATATATAAACCCCTACTCAAACGCACATACAGTACCTTTAAAATAAATAATTTCTCAGAAAACTGTAAAGATAAAATTATAACCCACGAAATGAAAGATTGTTGGTGAACATGCGTGTATTTTCAAACCAAATAATTTTTGAATTAGGTACCTACTTAAATAAATTAGATTGAAATAAAGTGCATTGTTTGAATGGAAGTCAACTTGGCCTACATTAAAATTAATTATAGGCAAACGATATAATAAGAACAATGTTGCAGTTTCAATTTAATTGAAAATTGCTTCAATTTGTCCACTGATTAATTTTGGTTTATTATCTTCGATAATGAACCATTGGAATCTCCAAAGAAAAAAAAATTTTAACCCCCCCTCAAAATTTGTTGGTTTACGTTTCAAGATACGTAGATTCAGAAAATCGAATAAAGAAAAATCCGTCCGTACGTCCGCGGCACTTTGCCCAGTTAGCGTTGAGTTAAAATTACGAAATTTTGTTTCTGGGTTTGGACCAGGCCCACAATGATCCTCGAAACTTTTCATAACCCTAGGTCAAGGGGAAAGGGTTCAAAACGAATTTTGAAATTTTGAAAATTCCATATCTCGAAACATTCATATAGAACGGTATGTTTTTTATTTCATATTTAGATAGAGTTTATTCCTAAGAATTTTTGAAGACCATCCGCAGCTTTGTACGACCAGCCGTTCGTTCACAATGACGGCTCAAAGTTTGAGCCTGTCAACACGAATCAAACGGTTGAAAGTGATGTCGAGTTTTTTGTTCTGAAATACGTTTCGTGCTACGGAATTTCGAAATATTTGTTGGTAGGTACTTCTTTTATAGAAAAATTATTACCGACGTAGTATTAAAAACCTCAGAATTATATCGTATTAATTAATCATAATTAATAATGATAATTATTAATACTAAATACAAATGATTAATACATAACAATAAATTATAATCATTTTCACTAGGTACCTACTTGATAAAATTATTAATAATCATTATTTTTAATTATTATTATGAATTATCACTAATTATTAGTGATAATTCATAATAATAATTAATCTAACATTTAGGATCTAGACATTTAGACCTAATGATCTAAACAGAAGGGTGATCTGTACAAAGAAGATAATGAACCGTTGTGTCAAGAATTTGCAGAGTTTTGAAGGTGTTCAGAAACGCGTAAGCATATAGTTTTTAGAACTATATTAAAAATAAATATTCAACAATTCCCGCCGCCACCCGGTAGTCCACAGTACAAGAATCTCTTTTTTTTACAGAAGGAGCAGACAAATCAAGCTCTGCTTACACTTATTCTTGTTTTAAAGAAGTTACTTGAAGTAGGGTCAATGCTAGATACATTCCAGTTTCTAGTCCTAGACCAAGTCAATTAATTAACCAAGACCGTTAAATGGGATTCTGAAATTCGGAATTTCAATTCGGATAGCGATAGAAGAAGAAGGTTACTCTGATCAAAACCGCCCTCAGCGCTACCTGCCGGAATAGTTCGGGTCGTTCCAGCTATTCAGTTCACGAACCTAACAGTTCTTGAACTCATCCCCACTACTCCTGAACTGGTTCGTGAACTCAGTTCATGATCTAGGTCAGGTTGGAACATACCTACCAGTGTTGCCAGATATAGGGATTTATCCCTACTGTAGGGATTTTCAAACCAAAATAGGGCGTAGGGGGGGATTATTTTTTTAAAGGCGTTTTGTAGGGATTTTTGAATTTTTTTTTTTTTTTTTTTCAATAAGAAAATCGTCGCTTAAGTGGCAACTCCAGCTATCTCAATTTTCCCAATTTTTCAGGAGAGCCATAAAACCAGGTTATTATTCGTTCGGAATTTTTCTAGCGCGTTTTGCTTCTTCCTATGATTACAATGATGGTTTCAAACTATTCCAAGTCATAAAATTTACATAAAGTCTTTGGATGACAAAAAAACCTTGAGTTAGCTGATGTTGCTTCTGTAAACCCTGAGATAGCTGGTGTTGACCTCAGTTATTCCTTTACCTTACATGAACGATTCCCATCAAAATTCTACAATCTGCAGGCATTTTTTTAAATAATAAAGAATTATTTCATTGCAAATGACTTCAGGCTTCAGCAATCTAGTTGAGGGAGTCACAT
The DNA here is from genome assembly GCA_963920205.1 of Stenodema calcarata. Lineage (NCBI taxonomy): Eukaryota > Metazoa > Arthropoda > Insecta > Hemiptera > Miridae > Stenodema > Stenodema calcarata. The sequence continues at coordinate 2,329,645 of OY986051.1, forward strand.
TACTTACCACAAGAAGTTTAGGGGTCACGAAATGCCCCAGAATTGCTTCTGTCAAAGGGAGTTTGAGGATCTTAATGAAGTTTCAATTATAAGTAAAATTATCTTTATTCATTTCATGAAAAATAAAACATAAGGCACTGTAAGGATAACTACCTACTTGGGATTACTTTTTTTCTTTTTCTTTTTTTTCTTGAGCTCGTGCTCTCTTGCGGCTGGAGTCTTCACGCTGGAGCTGGTTATAGCAGTCATGAGCATAGGGCGGAATGAATTTTTTGAGGTATTGTAAATCATTAAATTTGTCGAGAGGAATCACAGGTTTTGATGAGTAGAGAGGCGGAAATGTAGTGATCACAATATTTTTATGTCTGACGGGTAAATTCCGGAAACTCTCTTCAAAGTTCAGCTTATAGGAGATTTGGCTTTTTGGTTGGTATTGCAGGACTCTTAAATCTGTTACGGTGGGATCCCCTGTGGTTCTCCCCGGTCTAATTGATGGGTATACCAGTGGATCTGAATAGTTTTTAAAAAAAGAATGGGACAGGAGTTCTGAACGATAGGGTCTTGGGTTTGCTGACCTGGCTATCACAGCAAACTCGCTAGGAAGGTAGACATCCATATTGCCGATCATTCCTTCTATAACGCTGTGCACAGAGTCACACTCCATCTGAGTGTGCCCCTTTTCCAGAAATTTCTGGGTGATCGTCACATTGTGGGACACACTCAGATGGAGCAAGGCGTTGGACAGAACGCTGTTCCTATTCTGGTAATTACACCCATCCGAGTAGATGACAGTTTTTTTTTCTTCTTCCAAGAGTTCTCACAAGTACTCCATCAGGCAGGAGGCAAATGTTGAGGCACACATATCCGTTTCGGTTTCGTCAAACCAGAATGTGAAAGCGTCGTTTGTCGATAGATTGTAAACTGTGTAATTATGCACCGCGAGCTTTAGTTTGTAGTATGCAGAGCTAGCCTTGATCAGCGGGCAAGTTTGGACTGCCATAAGATCACAGCATACTGTGTAAATTTTCCTTTCTTCGGCTGCATCTTTATCCTTCTCCCTTTCATCTCTGGCTTGGTTCTTTCTTTTGATATGCTCGTTTTAAACCTCCTCAGAGATATTCTTCGTCTGGAAACTGACACAGGTGTCACACTGATCTTTCTTAGGTTGATGGATGTCAATGTTGTGGCTTTTTCTCACTTTGTCGAAAGTGTATTGAGATAGGACATGTCCCTGCATCTGTTCCCTACATCGTTTCTGGTACAGCTCGTATAATTGGGTCCATTTTTTAATATCAGCCTGAAGGTACTTTTTCTTGGAGGATTTGCGACAGTCATCGTCTGAATTAGAATCGGCTGAGGATGGCCAATATTCGGAACCGTCGTCATCAGTATCCATTGCCTCGAAGATCCGTTGTTCTCACCTAGCACAAGAATCAGTATCATAAGATAGGGTTTCATTATCAAAAGAATTAAACAATGAAACTTCAAACGGTGATAATATTCACACAAAATTGATCAAATTAATAAATAGAAAATCACAAAATTATTTATTGCTGAGGAGAGAACGCTCAAACAACTCTCTTAACTACACCTCGGTGGTGTCCGAAGATAGAAACTTGGTTGGTTGTTACTAGGTACTAAGTAATACACAATGGTAAGAGATTGTTTTGAATCACCAACTGAAGGTACCTCTAACAATTGAAAATTGAATAATCATCACGGGAGAAAACTAATAGGTAAACTTACCAATGATATCGTCCGAGCAAGAGCAGAGCATGGAAAGAACAGGTTGTAAACTGAGATTGAACTGAAATTAGCTGCTGTTATCAAATGAGCGATTTGTGCGAAACCTGTTGGAGATATTTTAAATCTGCTTCCACCATTCGATTCGCCGCGAAAATTCAAATAAGAAACGGTAAAAACCCGGAAATGGCCAAAAACTGAGATAGCTGGTGTTGCCACTTAAGCGACGAAATATTGGTCCTTTTTCCAAGTGTAAAAGGAACTGTAGGTCAAGACAATGAGTGAACAACAGTACCAACCTTAGATCTCAAATGAACAACAGCTACTCTCCTGGAGTGGAAAAGTGAAACTACAACAAACACTTTTCTAGGGACGCGGGAGCGTCCCGCCCGCCAAGAAAACCGAAGCCCTGAAAACCGAAGCGACTGAGACACTGATTACGCGACGGAACAAGTTGGGGTTTTCACCCTACCATAGCTCGGTCCCCTGAGTGTCTCGAGAGTTGATTTTTTGTACACCAACTCTCCAGGGGCACGTGAGGACGTAAAACAAATTTCAGCTCTTGGGAACATCAGGTGTCGGGGGTATAACAATTTTAAAACCACTATTTTTCACGTTTTTCGTGTTCTTCTTCTTCTTCTTCTTCTTCTTCTTCTTGTTTATCGTAAACAGACGATTTTGGGAAGAAAATCTTTTGCAATTTCAGAAACCTTTTATTAGCACTTGCTTTCACAATAAAGATCACAGAAACAGTCACAAAATTAATTCTTTTTCGGGAGTCAAGGAAACCACACGCGCAATCACGAACCAATGAAATTTATATTAATAAACAATCGAGGCAACCAATTTCCGCGTTTCACGACATCCTCCCACCATGAGTGCAGAAGTTAACGGCTTTCTGAACTCATCTTCAATGCGAATTTAGGTATACTTTTCGAAATTAGCAAATTTTAGACGAATTTATCACAAAAAACTGACGAAATTTGATGTCAGAGTCAAACTTGAAATCTCCACGTTATCTGAATCTCACCGGCAAATTCACCTTTCGACCACATTTAGTAACGATTTCTCGATTGACTAAGTCCTTTTGAAGAACAGCTGCAGTAGTCTCTTCATCCGTCTGAGATTTGGAGCTGCTGCGGTGAGTTCCGGAGGTGCAGTCTACAGGCTCAGTTTGTCCCTCCAGAGTGTCCTCGCATTTGGCATAGAAAACTTCAAGAGGGTACACTCGCTTCACTGAGCGACACAGGCTCCCCTCAGAAGTTCGCAGGTGTACCACACGAGGATTTCCGTCGACGCCAGGTACAACCTTCTCAACGATGGCGATGGGCCAGTTTAGACGTTTCTTGCCATCTGATCCAATAAACACAATTTCACCTTCAATCGGAGGTCGAGTGTTCTTCGTTTTTTCCCTTTTTAGTATCATTTCCCCCAGGTACTCGGATCTGAACCGACATTTCAGGTCGTCTCTGACTCGTTGGCGATATTTTATTCTTCGCTCTAAGCTTTTAGATTCGACTGCATCACAGTCTGGAAGTCCATTGACAGGAATCTCCTGCAGAAACATCATAGGGCTGATTGGGAGGGGATCATTTGGATCTTCTGAATAATATGTGATGGGACGTGAATTGATGAGAGCTTCACAATCAGTTAGGATAGTATATAGCTCTTCTTGAGTTAGTGTACTGTTTCCAAGTGTTTTGCGGAGTATGTTCTTCATAAGACCGACCATTCTCTCCCAGAAACCACCCCACCAGGGTGCAGAAGGGGGCGAAAATCTCCACTCAATTCGGTCAAGTGACGTCTGATTGGCAATCTCACGCCAGTCCACAGTACCTAGAACGTTGCTCATGCCACGAAAATTAGTTCCATTATCCGAGAACATAATTTTTGGCCTGCCTCGTCGCGCAACAAATCGTCTGAAGGCCATCATGAATCCGTCTGTTGATAGTGAATTAACAATGTCAAAATGTACCGCTCTGTACACTGCGCAGGTAAAAATCACTACCCAAAGCTTGCCTTCACGACAGTAGAGAGGTCCAGCAAAGTCACATCCTGAAATTTCAAAAACATTTGCATCCCTTACTCGTTCTTCAGGGAGAGCTGGTACTTCCGTTTCAAGATTCTTTGCCTCATACCTTCTGCATGTGACACACTTGTTCACAACCTGTCGCACTACTTTTCTACCACGAAGGATCCAATATTTTTCACGAAGTAAAGACCGCAGTGTTTGTCCCGAGACATGATGATTAGCACGATGGACATGATCAACGAGTCTCAGAACCATGTTGTGATCAGAAGGCAGAACAATTGGGAGTTTGAAAAAATCAACATCTCTTCTGTTCATTATTTTTGTTCGGATGCGTATGATTCCATTGTTGTCAACTATTGGTCTCAAGCGTTTGAGTTTTCTGTCATTAAGACCTTCTAATGAATCCGATTGAATGAATTTTAGAACCATCAGTTCACCTTGGTCAATCTCATATGGTGACAACACTCCTGGCTCTCGTTCTTTATTTTTCCAGTGGTATATCCAACCAATAGTTCTTATCAGTTTTGCATAATTTGAAAACCTTCCCATAAGCTCTGATAAAATATTATGAGTGTTCATATTGGCAGCTGAAACCACTTTTTTCTTACGTTCGGCCGAAATTTCATCTTCATTCTCAACAGAGTTTGTGTTTGGCCAGTCAGTAGGAGGTTTTTTGAGCCACTGAGGACCCTCCCACCATCTCATTTGCAGCAGCTGTTTGGGTGAACACCCTCGGCTCAGTACATCAGCTGGATTCAATACTCCTGGAATGTGACGCCATCTACTTGTCCCGGTCCTTATTTCATTCATTGTAGAGTCTACTCTATTTTTTGACACGTCGTAGTTGGTCAGTAATGGTGCATGTCCCTCCAGCCAAGGAAGTTGCACTTCATAGCGGCCATCCTCCAGGATTCTTACAGTCTCTTCAAAATGCTTCTGAGCTGCAACAGCAATCTCTGATTTTGACTTGACCTGTACTGGGTCCTCAATACCTATGATGTCAAGTCTCCATAGGTCGGAAATATCCACTGGCTCATTCTGGTTGTCACAAATATTTATATTATTTTCTTTCAGCTCGGCCATCCATGAACCCATAGTGACAGAATCAATCCCACAACATATTACTTCAGTGTCAAGGACGTCAAAGTTGCAGGCGTAGTTAGAATGCAAATTTCCTATCCTTACCTTATATTGGGAATGTGATTTTGGTTCCTGCATGCCGCCAAACAAATGATGGATGAGAGTCTCATTGCCAGTAGGCCTGTAACACATCTGAGCAGCAAGCTTTCTAGTTATATAACTACGCTGTGAACCAGAGTCAAATAACAACCTCGCCTGTGTCGAGGAATGGATTTTGCCAGATTGAATCACAACAGACACAAGTTTTATGAGTTAATAATGATGTTTTAATATAGAGAAACGCGAGAGCTGTATAGCGATCAGAACAAGTGTACACAGTAAGCAACTTGACTCGGGCGGTAGCGAGCAAAGACATATCATTGGCTGGGTAGCCTATCAGAACATCGTTACAAGACGGCGCCTTAATTCAAACAATGTATAGGTACAAAATTACTCCCAACATCCCTCCTTAATTTTTAGGAATTAGTACCATATAATAAAATATCATACAACATACGTAATGTTTTAAAATTGTACAGTATCAGTAACAGGAACAAAAATTTCAAATTCAGTAACATAATCACTCAAGAAACAAAATTTGTTATACAATTTTTAATATTTCAAAGTTATCAATATTATTCAATTATTCATCTTAATTAACCATCATTCTTTTAAAATTTACGAATTTGTTTGGACCCAAAGCTTTAGTTAGCAAATCAGCAATTTGTTTGTCACTAGGACAGTACTGGATGTGAATTAGTTTCCTATCAACAATTTCTTTTATGTAGTGAAACCTGACGTCTATATGTTTGCTTTTGCGACTAAAGTTTCCTTTTCTAATTAAACTGATAGCACTTTGGTTATCCACGTTTAGAGTCGCTTTAATTTCTCTGCACATGAGTTCTTCCAACAAGTTCTTTAGATAAACCAACTCTTTGCAACATTCAGCTGCGGCTATATATTCACTTTCGGTGCTCGACGTAGCAACGATTGGTTGTTTCCTTGAACCCCAGCTGATTGGTCCTCCACAGAAAAATATTATGTATCCAGAAGTACTTTTTCTGGTTTCCGTATCTCCTGCGTAGTCTGAGTCACAATAAGCGATGAGTTCGTCGGGAGATTCACGGCTGAAGTTTACTCCAACATCGACACTTCCTTTTAGATATTTCAGCGTTCTTTTCAGGTTTATCAGATCGTCGTGTGTTGGATTTTCGACTCGGCGGCTGCTCATACCCACAGCGTAGGCCAAATCTGGTCGAGTTTTCGTTGTGAGGTATAGAAGACTTCCAACTACTTCTCGAAATGGAAAATCGACGCGCTGTTCGTTTTTTGGGGTATGACCGTCAACTTTCTGGAATGGAGTTGATACTGGTTTAGCTTTGTCCATACCATATTTTTTTAGTAGTTGTTTCGAGTATTCAGTCTGAGAGAGCTTGACTGAATTTATGGAGTTTTCGAACTCTAGGCCTAGAAATGTTTTTGGATCACTGATGACAGTCATTTCGAACTCTTTATTAAGTTGGCTCAGCAGGGTCTTCATTTTATTTTCGTCGTCTGAGGCAAGAATCCCGTCATCAACATGTATGGCCAATATCAGAGTTGCATCCTTATTTTTGAAAACGCAAGGCTCATTTTTGAGTGCTTCTAATCCATTTTTCTTTAGGAACTCTGTAAATCTCTGATTCCATTTCAGTGGTGCCTGTTTTAGGCCGTACAAGGCTCTTTCGAGTTGACAGATTTGTCCAGTGTTTTTGTAGCCTTCAGGCAGCTCCATGAAGATTGGTTCGTCCAACTTTCCATATAGGAACGCCGTTTTTACGTCGAATTTCTTGGATTTGAAACCGTTCTTCACGATCAACGCCTGTACTAGTCTTAGAGCGTCACTACCCACTACAGGGCTGAAGGTTTCTTCACTGTAGTCTAGCCTTTGTTCGCATCCTCGAACGACTAGTCTGGCCTTATACTTTCCATTATCTTTTATCCTGAAAACCCATCGATTTGTCAAGATTCTTCGTTTTCCAGCACTTTCCCGATCTACTAGTCTCCATGTGTTATTCTTCTTGAGAGATTTCTTTTCCTCCTCAATGGCTGCGGTCCATTGTTGTCTCTCAGAACCTGAAGCAGCTTCTTTGAAAGTAAGCAGGACATAATCTTGTAGTTTTTCTGGGACGTTCTTCTTCCTTTTTCCTCTTCCCATTTCTTCATTTTGTTCTGTTTCAGCTTCTACGTAGATTGACTCGTCGTCTTCATTTTCTTGGTCTTCATCGAGGTTTTCTTCATCATCCATCTCATCAGGATTGTTTCCATCTTCAGTGTCTTCTTGGATCTCTCTTTCTGCGTCGTCGTCTTCCACCAGTGTATTCTCGTCATCTTCAATTGTATTTTCTTTTTCTCCCTCTGATCCATATATATTGTCGATTTTCACCACAATTTTAACATTTTCATATTCATCTTTTGTTTTTCTCGGTGGAAGATCGTCTTCAAATACGACATCTCGAGCGTAGATTATTTTTCGTGCATTTTCATCCCATAGTCGATATCCGTTAGGTTGATAGCCGACGTGGACGTATCTCTTGCTTCGAGAGTCGAGTTTTTTCAACCTTGTAAGAACTTTAGCGTGGGCAACGCATCCAAACAGGTGAATTTTGCTGTAATCCGCTCCTTTTCCAAACCACATTTCGTACGGGGTTCTGCCTTCTGATAGAGCATCTGTCGGGCAACGATTCAAAATGTAGCACGCAACTCGAGCTGCCTCTCCCCACATTTCAGATGGTAGTTCAGAATCAAAGAGCAGGGCTCTCGTTTTGTCCATGATGGAGCGGTTTACTCTTTCAGCCTTGGCATTGAGCTGTGGAGTGTGACTTATAGTGAAATCCATCACTATTCCTTTGGATTTGGCCCAATTTAGCAAATTGATGCTGACATATTCGCCTCCACAGTCACAACGGATTTTTGATACAGGGAGATTCCATTTTGCTTCTACTTCTGCAACATAGTCTTTCAAACATTGAGCAGTTTCATTTTTCTTTCTGAGCAAATGAATTTGCAGAAAATGAGTGTAGTCGTCTAAGCATGTCAGAATGTATTTATAGCCATCCCAGGTAAGTTTTTCGACTTCGCAAATGTCGGTATGAATAATCTCCAAAGGACGTACAGCACGCGTTCTTATGGATGAGAAGGGTAAACGTGACTGCTTGGACTTGACACAAATTTCGCAAATACGGTTAGCGTGTTCAAAATCCTTGGATGTGAGTCCAAGAGTATTTTCTCCGTTTAGTTTTTTTAGATTTTTGAAACTGAGATGTGCCATTGCGCGGTGCCAAAATACGTCATTTTTCTTGAAGATTTTGTAGCACTGCTTTTCGGTTTTTGAGGTATTATAATCAGGCAAAAGATTTAGTAAATACAGACCGTTAGTCTGTCTTTCACCTTCGAGGGTGTGTTGTTCTTTCGATATTTTTACTTTGTTTTTAGTGAACAACACCTCACCTCCATGAGCTGTGATTGCTCCAACCGATATAAGGTTGCTGTCAAGATCAGGTACGAGAAGGACATCTGAGAAAACGCAATCTTCTGTGCCTAAAGTACCGACACCAGTAGTTGACAGCGACTGATCTTTTTTCGCAACCCTCACGTTGTCATTTTCAGATTTTAAATTTGATAGCAGTGAACTATTTTTCACCATGTGATGAGACGAACCACTGTCTACGTAAAATGGGACGTGTTTTGTTGAGGTTTGGTCCTGAGCACGGACAAAATACGCAACTTTTTTATCGTTTTGTTTCTTCTGACGATTTTCGTGTTGCGAGCGGAAGAAACAGTTTTCCCATTTGTGATTGGTTTTCTTGCAATACTTGCAAGCGACGAGCGAATGGTCTTTTTTCGACTGTATTCCGCTCTTGCCGAACTTTTTCTGTGATTTTTCCGACTTGAACGCAACCAGGTCATCTTTTTTATTTTGAGAACCGAGTTTGTTTTCTTCAGCGTACAGTCGAGTCACGAGGTTATCTAGTGTACGATCGTCTTTTCCGGTGGAACTCCAAGCAGTTGTAAAATGTTTGTAGCTTGGCGGAAGGATCGATAAAATTTTCGACATGACCATTGAATCCGTGATTTTAGTGTCTTCATCAATCGTGTTTATCCGAAATGCAATGTTTTGAAGATCGCTTATATTGTGGGGCATGTCATGGGAATCTTCGAACCCAAAACCAAAGAATTTTTCAAGTAGCTCATTGAGCTGATCTTCGTTTTTCCGGTCGAATATCTTACACAGTTTATCAAACATAGCATTCGAAGTTTCGCAGTTCAGGATATGGGTTAGATTAGTTTTATTAATCGAAGCCATAATAGCCCTTTTTGCGCGAGCATCATTACGGATAAAATCGCGTTTTTGTTTGTCGTCTGCGAGATCTTCTTGTTTGACCCCAATCAACGCGACATCGTCTATTCCTAGTGATTGAAACAGTACTGTGATTTGTAGTTTCCACAACTGGAAGTTTTCGGCTCCAATGAGCTTGTCAATGTGTGAAACATCGTCTGATTGACTAGCCATATTGGGTTTTATATTATTTTACTCACCGAACTGTTGAGCCGAAAAGAAGCCACGTGAAAACACAAACTTCACTGAGTTTTATATTCACTGTTTTTAGAGAATCAATCTGGTTTTTAGCATACTGGGCCCATAACCTGTCGAGGAATGGATTTTGCCAGATTGAATCACAACAGACACAAGTTTTATGAGTTAATAATGATGTTTTAATATAGAGAAACGCGAGAGCTGTATAGCGATCAGAACAAGTGTACACAGTAAGCAACTTGACTCGGGCGGTAGCGAGCAAAGACATATCATTGGCTGGGTAGCCTATCAGAACATCGTTACAAGACGGCGCCTTAATTCAAACAATGTATAGGTACAAAATTACTCCCAACAGCCTGAACCTCCCCCTTCTCTCCCCGGACTTTTACCATGAGCGTCTGCATAAGTACTCGAGAGCTATTGGAGTTCAGCAGGTTTTGCTCTTGTTGACCAGTCTGCCTGTCAGAGCCTTGGCCATCAGATGCCCCCGTTCTTTTTCTTGAGGGACAAAATATTGGGTAATGTCGACTGTTGCACATAATACACTGTATTTTCGCCTTGCACTGCTTTGAGCTATGCCCTTTTCTCAAACAACAGAAGCAAGCTCCCTTTTTTCTAACTAACTCATTTAGCTCTTGTACGGAAAGATCCCGGATTTTGAGGCAGTTGTCACTAGAGTGGGAAGAATTTGAATCGCAAAAAATACAAGTGACTGTCTTCTGTGTCTGAACATTATTGAAAAGATCCGCAGCTGTACAGTGTTGCTGATTGTTTGACCCATTTTCGTTTTGACGATGAACCTTACTCCCACCTCGTCCATTTTGTTTTGGAAATACACTAGATGTATTTCTCTGACTAGTGTGGTCGGAAAAGGTCTCCCGTGCTAATAGCCTACCCTCTTCTTCCTCTACTTCACGACGAAGAAAATCCAGCAAAAGTTGCATTTTGTCTGGTTTGGTGACAACTGTGTCAGCAGGTTCTCTTTCTGAAGTGGACTGACCTGGAACTATTCCCGGGAATTTACTTTCTCTTTTCCAATCTTTCAAAACCGAATCGGGTAGGGCAGATTCCACAAGTGGAGTAAGGAAATATGTAAATTTGTCGCTTGTCAAACCTAGGGTGGTAAGTGCGTTCAATTGTGTTGACAGCCGATCGTATAGCGTTCGTAGTGAGAGCTTTTGGTCGTCCCTACCTTGGATTAGAACGAGGTTGAGTAATTCTCTAACGTATAGATCAATCAGTAGGTCTTCCCGGCCAAATCTAGATTTAAGTTGATCAATAGCCTTGGAATAATTCTCAGGAAGGGGCGGAAAACTCTCAACTAGTTCCCGTGCTGAAGAACCTTCTTTGGTATAGAGGAGCAAATACTGAAATTTAGTAGAATCATCATAATCAGAGCTGAGATGAATCCTTTCAAAAATGGCCCAAAACGGAATCCACTCTCTCAAACGACCGTCAAATTCTTTAGGAACTAGTTTTGGTAACTTTAGATCTCGATTTTTATTTGATCTCTCAGAAACAAACGATCTAGCGTCATTTATGTCATGATTATCAGTGACCGACTCGTATTTAGCTTTTGTAGCTAACAAACTAATATATTTGTCACGATATTCTTCTGTCGAATCAAACTCTTTGGCGATCTCCTCGTCACCCTCATCGCAAATGAACAACAAAGTGCTAACCTGGCTATCAATGGCAAAGAGACGAGTGGCTTTATCTTCCAATTTGGCGAGATTTTGAGGCAATTCATCCAACTTACCTTGTTTCAAATCCTTGTAAATGACATTTGTAAGTAAGGTAAAATGCCTCCGAAGTTGGGTTCTCTCACCACGAAGCCGTTTCAGTTGGTTTCCAGAATGTTCCGAGCAGTCTTGCATGGTCGTTTTCGAAGTTCACTTCCCCACAAGGGATGCCACGATATCGTAAACAGACGATTTTGGGAAGAAAATCTTTTGCAATTTCAGAAACCTTTTATTAGCACTACTTGCTTTCACAATAAAGATCACAGAAACAGTCACAAAATTAATTCTTTTTCGGGAGTCAAGGAAACCACACGCGCAATCACGAACCAATGAAATTTATATTAATAAACAATCGAGGCAACCAATTTCCGCGTTTCACGACATTGTTGTTGTTGTTCATTGACGGGGCTACAGCCCAGCAGACAAATCGGATCGAGCTGAAATTTTGCACACACGTTTGTTATGCTCCAAGGGAGTGCCTTTTGACCATTTTTTCTCCCTCCCCCCATTTCCCCCCCCCCCCCAATTAGGGGGGAAATAGTGTTTTTTAGGAATTTCAAATGGTCATAACTCCTTCAAAATTGAAGCTTTTTCAGATTTTCTTTTTTAGTTGTGTTCAGCTTTTCAAACTGTTTAATTTGAAATCAAAAAATAATTCCTAAGGGGAAAAATAAAGGAGTTATGGTGATTTTTCTATTTTCTACAACAACTGCCGCAAATATTGATGAAAATTGGTGCGGTTGGTCTTAAAATGTCCGCTAGGTTGTCTAGAATATGCTCAATAATTTTGAACTAAATCTCAATCGATTTGACTAATCCACAGCCAAAAATACGTGAATAAATCCCACATCTACTGATTTGGCTAATTTCCGAAAACATCAAAGTTGAACGGTGGTCAGAAAAATTGTCGTAGAGTGGCGCCTGTTTAAGGATCGATAGGAAATTTTATGGGCTTTCGAATGAGGGTAGCGCACTTTGGCACTTTTCCCAACGGTTCTCGAGTTATTCGCGATTTTTGGTATAAAAACGTGCGTTTTACCAGTTGCAAACTTTCTCTTTCCTCTTTCTCTTCGACACCAATAATTACAATTATTGTATTGATTCTCAACAACAAAAATTTGCACAATCCCCAAGAAAAAACCCGGGGAAAGATCGGATACCTGTCGAGTTTTTTAAGGATGCTCCCGAAGAATTTCTTAGGTTGGTTCTGAGAGTGTTCAATCAGATTCTGGAGGATGGCAAGGCCCCGCAGAGCTTCAGTGAGGCGATAATTTTCCCCATTCATAAAAAGGGGGATCCAAATGAGGTAGAAAATTACCGAGCGATTTCGTTTATGGATGCGATAGCCAAGCTGTTCACAGCCTTGCTGGGGAATAGGTTGAATGAATGGCTGGCAGTGGATGGTGGGTTGGTGGAATGCCAGGCCGGGTTTAGAAAGGGTTACAGCACGGCGGATAGTATCTTTAACTTAATGAGCATTGCGAAGATCACTTTCAGAAGGAAGAAGAAGCTATACCTGTTCTTTGTAGACTATAGAGCTGCGTTCGATTCAGTGATGAGGAAGGATCTTTATTACAAACTCTTCAACATGGGAATATCTAGCCGCTTTGTGAATATAGTACGGGCCATTTATCAGAACACGACTGCGGCTGTCTGGTCGACCCGGGGGCTGTCGCGAGAAATCATGATAGGCTCTGGGGTGAGGCAGGGATGCCTGATGAGCCCAACCTTGTTTGCGATCTACCTTAATGATATGCAGGAGTATTTGGGAGGAGGGGTGTTAATTGGAGGTAGAAGAATTAACCTGCTTATGTATGCGGATGATGTGGTGCTTGTGGCGGATAGCATTGGGGGTTTACAGATGATGATAAATCAACTGCGGAGGTATAGTGATGAATGGAATTTAAAAATAAACACTGAAAAGTCCAAAGTTATGGTGTGTAGGGAGGGAGGTGGTAGGCTGGCAAGAAATGAAAGGTGGTATTATGGAGGTGAAAGGCTGGAGGTGGTTGACAAGTATAAATACCTAGGAGTATTGGTGACCCCTTCAATGTCACTCAGCCTGCATTTCAAGGAGAAACTGGTGGCAAGCAAATGGGCGGTGAATAGTGTATGGTCACGTCTGCTATCCAGGAATGACATCCCATTCGATAGGAAGCTCCAGGTTTTCCAGGCGGTGTCACGGACGGTGATGTGTTATGGAGCCCAGGTTTGGGGATACCGGGAACATGAGGAGGTGGAAAAATTATTAAGATACTTCGTAAAAAGAGTCATTAGATTGCCCCAAACCACTCCGAATTATATAATATATAATGAACTAGGTCTGGTAAAGGTGTATGAGCATACCCTAAGGCTTCATTTGGGCTATATGGGTAGGGTCCTAGGCCAGTCGGATGATAGGCTGAACACTTTTTTGGCTAAACAGCTCATCCAGAGGAACGATGGGTGGTACCCAGCCTGGAGGGGACTAGCACAAACATACGCCGACGAAAGGAATGCCGAGTTTAGGGAGGTGCAGGACTTTAAGAGGATAAACAGAAAGACATTAAAAGGGTGGAAGGCTGTTTTTGTTGGGAGAGTGAGGGAGCAATGTAGGGAGTCTGAGCACCACTGTTTGTACGCTAGTCTGGATCACAAAAGCACTGGATACATGAGTTCAGTGAATGGATGGATGATTGGGAATGTTCTGAGAGCAAGGGGTGAATTGTTCAACTTGAACACGATCCCCAATAGGCCGGACCGACAATATGACTGCGCATTATGCAATCTGAAGGTGCCTGAGGATACGAGGCATTACCTGGCAAAATGTCCAGTGTTGGCGGAGTTTAGGGTCAGGTATCTGAAGAAGGCATATTTGTCGGATGAGGAACTCGTGGAGGTCCTGAATGGCAAGGATTGGCAGGGGCTACACCTCTATATTGTAAGCTCGCAGAGGTATAGGTTGGAGCTGCTGAGGGAGTTTAATTATTTCTGAGATGCAAGTGAACGATTTGGGATGCTGTTTGTGGAGTGGCGCGTAAATTGGGGTATATCTAACGGAATATGTGAGGGATGCATCTAGATATAGGAAATTTCGGATAATATATAATAATATAATATATAATAATATATAATATAATATTATTGTGTGGATAGATTATTGTGCTCCGTTGTGATTTCTTCTATACCTTGATACCCTGAATTTGAGACTGAAATATTCTCTGTTAATTTACTTATGTAATGTAACTTTGAAATGTAACTTTGAAATGTAACACCTGTACTATATATACACATTTATATGTATATAGTTAATCTGCACTGTGGCCAACTAGACAGACGGCATTTTGCCATGTCGAAATTATGTTTATATATTCTATTTTGTTATTATGCATGTTTTGCAATAAACATTTCTTCTTCTTCTTCTTCTTCTTCTTCCCCAAGAAAAAATGCAACCAATTTTCAAAAAATTTCTAATTCAAATTTATTCAAATTTCTAATTCTTTCTATTTTTTTAAATTTAATAATAAGAATAATTGTATTAAGTAAATTTTAATAATTGTTTTTAAATTGTTGATTGTTTTAATTAATCGAAAATTTTAAAACTAATATTTAACCAATTCGCAAAAATTTTAAAACTACTTATTTTTCAAACACATTTTAGATAACAAACAATAATTTCCAAAAAATAATTATTCTTGTCACAAAAACAAGAAACAAAAAGGCAAATTAGTAGGCGTACTAATTTTAACATGAATAATGTTTTTGCGGTAGCCTACCAGAGTTGAAAAGCGTAACGAAGTTTAAGTCACGAAATTATGTCACGAAGATTTTTAATGATTTTCACGTACAACCGAGCCGTTTCTAGGGAAATGAAACTTCTTTAGTTTTCAACGGACAAAAATCGTTCTCCATTCGTTGGAAAGCCTTTAATTTATGCATAAATTATATACTGCCAAAACCGCTGTAAATATCGAAGAAGCTGAGATACAGCCCTGAGTAAATAAAAAAACTAATAAATTTTCCGCACATTTCTTAATATTTTCCATACAGACAAAGAAAAGGGATAAGGAAAAGGGGAAACGGGACGCAAAAACATTATTCATGTTTTGCATAGCAAATACCTCGTTCTATACAAAGTATAGAAGAGAAAAGATCCGGGGGGTCCAGGGGGGCTTGCCCCCCTGGCGAGGCGCGAAGCGCCGAGTTTTACTAAATTTTGACTAGGATAAAACTTCATTTAGGAAAACATTTACTAGTTACCTCGTAGGTACTTTTGTATTGTATAAGTTGTTGAACCGTATTGTATAAGTACCACTCAAAAACTAGCCATGCAAAAAGATGTGATATCCCCCCAAAAACAACTCCGTTGTAAAAACTGGCCCGCCAAAAAACCTCAGCCGCAAAAAGGAATGATATCCATTTTGCCCGCCAGTACATATATAGGATGCTCAGTGCTTCGCACCTCGCTGTTGAGTGTGCATATAGAAACCTGATCCTCCTACCCCTAACCTCCACCGTCAATGTTTTCCTGTTCCCTGTCTCCTTCCCACAACCCCCTCTCACCCTTAGTCACCCTCGGTTTCACCTAATATGTTTCCTCTGTTACACCAGCAGGGAGCTTTACGCTTCTTTCAATGCTGTTGGCGGGAGCTTTTTGCCAGATGAACAAGCTAACATAAGTATTACTGGTGGTCACGAGTAATCAGCGGTGGTACAACTGTAATGAAGTAATGCTTCAATTCAGGCTTGTTCATCTGGCAAAAAGCTCCCGCCAACAGCATTGAAAGAAGCGTAAAGATCCCTGCTGGTGTAACAGAGAAAACATATTAGGTGAAACCGAGGGTGACTAAGGGTGAGAGGGGGTTGTGGGAAGGAGACAGGGAACATGAAAACATTGACGGTGGAGGTTAGGGGTAGGAGGATCAGGTTTCTATATGCACACTCAACAGCGAGGTGCGAAGCACTGAGCATCCTATATATAGGATGCTCAGTGCTTCGCACCTCGCTGTTGAGTGTGCATATAGAAACCTGATCCTCCTACCCCTAACCTCCACCGTCAATATATATATGTGGCTGGCGGGCAAAATGGATATCATTCCTTTTTGCGGCTGAGGTTTTTTGGCGGGCCAGTTTTTACAACGGAGTTGTTTTTGGGGGGTTATAACTAACCATCGCAAGGACTGAAAAATTGGGAATCCAAGATTAGGGATGTCAAACTTGTGATAAGGTGATCATAGTACCGGTAAAATAAAAATAACTCGAAATACGTTACACAAAAGCGTTACACGAAATCGTTACGAAAATGTCTGATGATTTTCGCTTACAACCGATTCGTTGCTACGGAACTTTATCTTCGCCAGTTATCATCGTACAAAAATCGTTCACCACTCGTTGGATAGCTCTCGATTTACCTAACCTGTGTCACAGTGACTGTGATAAAAGTGGCGTCCTCAACGCATTTTGTTTCGATTTATCGATTAAAAAAGTCGATTATCGGATCGACCAAAAGTGCCCCAGTCTCAATGTTGAAGGTATAGGCGCTTCCTGGGGTGGGGGAAGGCACCCTGTGTTCCGAGATAGGAGCCCTTCCGGGCGGTGGCCAAAATATCGAATCAACTCGAACGCCGAAAACAATCGATTTTTTGGTTCCTTCCCAACTGTTGATATGTGATCTTCATAACCTTCGTATAATTTAACCTACTCGATGTTTGGCCTGCGACGCAATTGCCCGTGATTTTTGCTTTCCGTGATTTTTTCTTTCAATTTCCTTTCTTTGTTTTTCGTTCGTGGTTTCGGTTTTCGTTTTCGCGTTTCTTCCCTGAGTTCAGGCGGCTCCGGCGGTGTTGAAGCTGCACTCGATCCCTCGCTGAAGTTGCTCAGATAAGTTTTTTTTTGTAGATTGATACTCTAGTTCTGGTAGGTAGATACTAACCTCCCGGCGACTTAGGTGCGTAGTTATTTTTTTAAGATGAATAGAGTTGACTCTTTGCTGCTAACCCCAGGACTAAATCGCCCGTTTCTAGACAGATTAGAGATAAAACGATTGGGTCGAGACTTACCTACATTAACTCTTACACAGAAAGTAAGTAAGGGGAAAGGATTGTTTGCTGAACGCAATTGTTACCATAAAGCTGAATGGCTTACCGGTTGTCCGAAAAGGAATGCGTTTTTTTGTTATTATTGTCTGATATTTGGAGGGGGGGATTCTATATGGACTGAAAAGGGTGTAACTGATCTGAAACACTTGGGGGAAAAAATCAGATCTCACGAATCGACTAAAATACACATTAATAACATCACTGATTTCAACCTTCTTGGTAAAACAAATATTGCTGCCGCCGTCGATTCAGCGCACGCTATTGCCATCAGGCACCACAATGAGCAAGTAGACAAGAATCGCTACATTCTCTCTCGTTTGATTGACTGCGTAAAATTCTGTGGGATTCACGAATTGCCGTTGAGGGGACATGACGAGACAGCAGACTCTTTGAATAAAGGTGTATTTCTGGGCCTGATCGATTACACCTCTAAACTTGACGACGTCTTTAGGGAGCATCTAGAGCGTGCCACTGTTTTCAAAGGGACTTCCAAAAGCGTCCAAAACGGATTGCTTGACTCCATCTTGCACGTTTGTCGGGAGGTTATCAAGAATGAAATTTCAAGTGTCACCTACATCTCAATCATGGCAGATGAAACAACTGATGTGTCAAATCTGCTGCAGTTCGTCGTTGTTTACAGGTATTTTTTGCCTGACAAAGGTTTAGTTGAGCGCTTTTATGGATTCGCCAATCCTGATTCAGCTAATGCGGAACATTTGTCAAAAATAATTTTGAACCATTTAGAGGAAGTGATCCCCAAAGAAATAGGCGGGAATCATAAGCTTAAATTAGTCGCTCAAACTTACGATGGGGCATCTGTTATGGGGGGGAAAAATGCTGGTGTCCAAAAGAAGGTGCTTGAGGTCTTTCCTAACGCTCATTACATTCATTGCTATGCCCACCAGTTGAATCTATCCATGATGTCAGCCGCTTCCTGCGATCCACAAGTTCGTCGATTTTTTTCCAATCTCACTGGTTTCGCAGCATTTTTCTCTCGTTCACCTCAGCGTACTAGGGTACTTGATTCAATCGCTGGTAGCCGCAGGATGCCCCGCCCTTCTAACATTCGTTGGTGTTACACTTCCCGTCTAGTCGAGACTGTCCATGAATATCGTGATATTTTTGAAGAATGTCTTGACAAAATTTGTGACTGTAGCGATTCAAGCGATGTCACCATTCGAGAGGCTACTGGGCTCCTTTCCCAGTTGAAAGATGATTCCTTCTGTTTCTGGCTGAATTTTTTCTATAAGATTATGCCCCATGTTAACACTCTATATAATCAACTTCAAGCTCTGGAGTGTGATTCTGTCCAAGTGAAGATGCACTTGTTGAATTTTGAGGCCACTGTCACTGAAGTTAGGGATGCACTCTCTCTCGAAGTTTCTTCCGCTAGAAAGGAAGAGGAAAATTCTAACACCCAATCGACTGCTAGTGATAAGGCTCAGTCCCACCACATTTCGAAAAAGAGGAAAACTGAGCCTACCATTACCAAACTGGGTGCAGCCATAGAGGTATGTGACGTCATAATTTCTCAAATTAACATGCGTTACTCTTTCTCCGGCCATTTGTCAGGCTCCAACCTTTTTTGTTTTGACAAATTTACTGAATTTTGCTCTTTGTTTCCTACTCGTGAGTTTGAAGCAACCGTCAAGGCCTACCCTTTCTTAGAAGCTAGGAAGTTGAAAACTGAACTGACAACTGCTTATGCCAGGCCTGAATTCAAATCTTTAAATGGAGCAGTACCTTTACTGACGTACATACTTCAGAACAACCTCAAATCTACTTATTCTGAAGTCGTCAAACTCTTGACTATACTTGTTACCATGCCAATGACAACTGCTGAGGCAGAACGATCTTTCTCTACCTTGAAAAGAATAAAATCATTTGTTAGATCAACAATGACACAAGACAGGCTTAATGCTCTCACCATGCTCGCAGAAGGGAGAGAACTAGTGTTGAATACTCCTGACTTCAACAAAAAAGTGATAGAGCATTTTTGTTCCCTCAAGAGCAGGCGAATGGATTTCTCTTATAAGTTCTGAGCTTCCATTTTCTAATGAAACACCCTTCCCCCTATCACTCATACAGGTAATTCATAATATTTTTCAGTTTAATTATTTACTAGTCATCAATTTACTTTTGATCCATACATACCAAAGATATTAGGTACTTCAACGTTCCTAGTCAAATAAATTTCCTTTCTCCAATATATTTTTTGTCGTTATATTTTTTCAGCTTGTTGTAAATACCCGCAGTATTTACGCCTACCTACTCCAATAATAGAATTTTTTGACTACCTTTATAATGTACTCTTTGAATAGTACCCGTACAGTCACAATTTCTCTTTTATTCTTCCTATCATTTTGAAGATAATTATTTGGGTGGGTAGGTGGGATTGCCTTGCAGCCACCTCCTCGTCGGTAATCCTGGATACTGGTCAGTAACCTTCCCTCTCCTCAAGAGAACTCTTTGGAGAATGATGTTTCCTGACTTGCTAAGAGCTGCATACCACTAATTATGAAGCAGTTTAGCTGTAAGGGTAGTTTGAGTTTAGTTCCTATAGTGAGTACCTAATAGGTAGGTATGCACCTAAATATTGCCCTGGTGCCCCACCAGTTTCTGAGCCCACGAGCCGCCCCTGAGTTCGAAGGCCCTTGAATCCCTTCTTTAAAGACATAAATGTCCCAATGTGTTGCAGACTCGTATGCAAGCATTTTTATTTAAACAATTTCACAGACAAGAAACCGAGTGAATATTGCATTGTGACCTATTATTAATAATAATTATTTCACTTTATTTTGCGGTTTTTAAGGGGAGAAAAGTGTTCACGTTCGATTCAAATAAGTTAGTTTTGGACGTATTACTCAAGTTGGTTCAACGCTACCAATGATGACGATAGCTTCATATTTTCTTAACAGTATTCTGTGATTTTTTTTTTTTTTTTTTTTTTTTTCACATGGGAGGAAGCCATTTATAGCTTTTTCATATTGAATTCGTCCTTTTACAAAATGAATTCGTCCTTTTTTAAAATGAATTCGTCCTTTTTTTAAAATGAATTCGTCCTTTTACAAAATGAATTCGTCCTTCATAGAGAGGGACCAAATCTTGAAGGCAACCAGACCAAATGATATGCAGATACCTTTTCTAGAACAATAATATTTTATTGCATTTGTTTGCATAGTTAATAAATATGTAATAGAAGAAATTTACAAAGTTTACAAGGAATAATTGATACAAGAAATTTACAGAAAGTTGGCAAGACATTCATACAAAGAATTGCCCGAGTCACTCATTTCAACTTTTGGTAGGTATGCAAGAAACAATAGTGAACAACTGGAGGACAAGAATAGTTTGGCTATCACGGATTCGAAGATAAGGAAGCTCCATTGAGAAGATGTGCGGGAGATAAGGAATGACATGCAGAAGATTTCCGCGCCCTTGCATAAAGACCGCATGCATACCGCCAGCGTTTTCCAGAGCCCCAGACGCCGCCCTTATTACCTTCAAGATTTGGGCCCTCTTTATGGAGGACGAATTCATTTTGTAAAGGGACGAATTCAATTTGTAAAAGGACGAATTCATTTTGAAAAGGGACGAATTCATTTTGAAAAGGGACGAATTCATTTTGAAAAAGGACGAATTCATTTTGTAAATGGACTCATTCATTTTGTAAAAGGACGAATTCAATTTGAAAAAGCTATAATTCTTCCCAGGCTTTCCCTGAACCTCATGTTTTCCTAGTTGTTAGGTGGACACTAAATGTAATTTTTACAAACAGGATTTTCCCCACTGTCTGGTCCTATTGTCCAGTTTTGAATTATGCAATTAGTTCATAGATCAGATAAGCCTATTTTTTATTTGGTAAAAAATATGAAGAAGACAAAGCGAAAATTGTTTTGCAGGAGGTGCACGGAGAAAAGTTCCTTAACTTAATTATAATTTTTTTCTTGAACGCATCTGTTGATTTCATCTTATTACCTAGAACTCCTATTGAGGTTTTTCATCTATTTTTGGGCAAATAATCAAATTTAATGTTTAAAAAAAATCAAATCGTGGGTTGGGATGTTGAATCGGTTGCAAAAACAATTGGTGTGTTCTAGGGTTAATAAGTTTACAGTTGGTAAATGCATGAACCGGTCGTAAATTGGGTGTTGGTGTTTCACCTTCGTATTACGTACTAACTTGATGTGTGTCTGCTGGTGTAAATATGGTCATGACGGCGGATAATGAGTATGAGCCTCTGGGCTCTGGGCCTCTGGGCTCTCATTTGTTTATTTTGCTATGGAAAAAATCGAAGTTCAATCACATTTTCTATCTACTATGAGTTTTCTTATTGAAATGAGGGAGTCGTGGCCATATTATTTCAGGTTCTGTGTTTATGGACGCATGAGTGATATGTGTTTTGTGTATTATGTGTATTGCGTATTATGTTTTACGTGTTTTATATAATTTTTGCAGCTGCCTTCACACATGAGTGACAGGTTCTACGTCTATGACCGGACGGACGCCGCTATTTACTATGCTTTATCACCGATCAGCTGGTGTCTGTTCTTCTGCTGGATCATTTTCACTTCCCACACCGGCAACGGAGGTAATTCATTATCCGTAATACGCGAAGTTCATCGTGTGCTGTATTCCGAGTAAGACGTCAATGTCGTAAAAGAGACACAAAGCCCGTCCAAATATGGTTTTTCGTCTACTTTTTGTTTTAGTATTTTCTATAATGAAATTATTGAATCCAGTACCCAGTAAGAGGAAATGGTTCGTACCCCATCAAAATTTGGGAGTTACTGTTTTGAGATAACAATATTTAGAAGAACAAAAACGAATTGGCACATACAGTAATAGGTAAATCACTAAGAATCGCGCTTTGAAGACACCAGACAATGAACAAGAAAATCGAAATGAGTAGAACATTGAAAAACCTGATTTCGAGTCATTGTACAGAAATCGGTGTCTGGAACCCTTTTAGAGGGGAGTAGTTCGTGACTGAAATCCTAAAGAACTAACTCCACCTCAACGTGGTTCGCCTCAATGAACGATCGTTCTTTTTGGTTTATTATCTTCGATAATGTTGTTGTTGAAATCAAGGGACGGGGGACAAAGAACTAGAGATAATGGACGACGGCGAACAGCTGATTTTGATACAACTCTCACCTCAGATCTTGATTTCCTCTTGAAAAGGTTCTTCTACCGCCTCTTTGTATTAAACTGGGGGTGATCAACTGACATCCCTTTCAAAGGAGGGGGAGTATTTCTAATGTCTCAGCTCTGAGTTCCGAAAACTGTCTCAAGGCAAATCAAGGTCCCCAACAACTTTACAGGAAAGCTCCAGTGCTACCAGCACCGCTCGGAAGAACGACATTTCCCAACGTTCTCAATACACCAAACTCTACTAATTCTTGACACTACGGTTTGTTGTTTTCTTCGTGCAGATTGTAATGAATGGTTTGCTGAGACGCCCTGTTCCCGGGGAAGTTAGACAATTATGCACACCCAGAGGGATATCCTGGTCTGCATTCACAGACCTGGACATCTCCAGTGTGGTCGAATCAAAATATTGAGAACCAAGGGGACTCAGCAAAGAATTACACTCCCACCTTCAAACAACACCTGGTATGCCAGGTTGTTGTTGATAGAAAAAAACTCTGCAAATTCTTGACACAACGGTTCATTATCTTCTTTGTACAGATCACCCTTCTGTCTAGATCACTAGGTCTAAATCTCTAGATCCTAAATGTTAGATTAAGTATTATTATGAATTATCACTAATTATTAATAATTTTAACAAGTACCTAGTGAAAATGATTATAATTTATTGTTAGGAATTAATAATTTGTATTTATTATTAATAATAATTATGATTGATTAATACGATATCCGGCTGTTGGAATAGACTGGGTTGCTTTGTGCAGAACCTGAATGATGGAGATGATGAATTAATTACAAATAAAATGTACCGATATAATTCTGGGGTTTTTAATACTACTTTTTGACATTTTCATGTCTTTTATATGGCACATAACTCACAAACCGTTACGAAAATTGACCCAAATGAGTTTCTGACGATTTCCGCGTACAACCGAGTCGTTGCTAGGGTAATAGTACTTCGTCATTTGTCATCGGACAAAAACCGTTCACCATTCGTTGGAAACCTCTCGATTTATAGAACTAGAATACATTCCTCTCACTCGGTTGTCGCCCTTCGAAAAGCTGAGATATGCGCATGACTTGATACGAAGTTTGTTTGCACACAACATTATGGTCGTTAGGTGTCCCAAATGAGCGGCGTGTGAAATTGAACCAATGGAAGAATAAAACAATTTTATTTTTGTAAAAATAAAAAATTATAACATTTAAAAAAAAATAACAAGTTTTATTTTTGTTTTCTGTGTTTATAAGAGGTATAATGGAGAAAATGAAAATGTCTTCGATTGACAAACGGCGACATTTTCATGGGGGGGGGGGGGGTGACATGAAAATGTCTCAATGTGTTGCAGACTCGTATGCAAGCGTTTATATTTATGTTTTACTCATTCTTTACATTCACTAAAGTCATTAATTACCTCTTCTTCCATTCGCTTCTGATAATAATTATAATACATAATACAATAATTATTATTGTATCTATTAATTTTTTTCTTTTTTTTCAGTTTTCCGACGATGAATAATTCAGTTGAGTTCATCAAGTTATTATTTGGTGGCTAGGGGGCGACTAGGGGGCCGTGGATGCGGTGGCTAGGGAGCGACTAGGGGGCCGTGAAGCTGTGGCTAGGGATGCGAGGGTTTCATGGCCCACTAGATCACCCCACATTACACCAATGGATTTTTTCGTGAGGGGATTCATCCGTCAACAAGTGTACTCTTCACCTGTTAACAACTTCGAATTTCTTGTCTGGAGTAAAACTTTTATTCTTCTATAAAAGAAGTGCCTACCAACAAACATTCGAAATTACCTGCATTTCCGTAGCACAAAACGTACCTCTTTTTTTTTTTTTTTTTTTTTTAAATATAACTTTATTGTACATGGTACATTACAGTTCGGCGAATTAACATTTAAATATACATATGACGTGGAGCATGTACTGTGGACTCCAATGGTGGGCCACAAAGTAATTAATTATTTAACATGCTTGACAACAGTAACAATGTGCATAATATTATAATACAATATATATATTAATGTCCGTTTACCGCGAGGTCAATATGCCACTTTCTTTTTAACCTTCTTTGATTTCTAGGGGCTGGAGGGTTTTCTGGTATTCTCTGAATAAGCTCATTGGGGTGGGATTGCATTTTTTGTTGGTGCTTGACGAACGAGTGCTGGAGAACCTCTGCGACCTCGGGAATGTCCAGATCTTTGTGAATGTTTTTGTTGGTGACAAACCATTCAGCATTGGTGATGAGACGTAGTATTCGATTTTGAACCGTCTGTATTCTTTTAATGTGCGAATCAGCTGCTGATGACCATATGACGCACCCATATTGCCATACTGGTCTGATGAGCTGTATATATATAAGTTTTTTCATTGGCAAAGACATTGTGGGGCTGATTAGCATGTGCCAAAGCAAGTACATTCGTGCACGTGTCTTTTGGACGATCGAGAATATATGGGATGCCCACGTGAGCTTTGAGTCAAGTTTCAACCCGAGGTATTTCGTTTCTCCAGTTTCAGATATAGAGGTGCCATTCAAACATATGGAGCTTTGTGGGATGTTTCTGCGGAGGGTGAATTTTACCAGTATAGACTTGGATGGGTTGACTTTTACTCTCCACTTGTTGCACCATTCTTCAACCGTTTGGGCATAAAGCTGTAGGTTCTCTTGAGCAACTTGGGCGCTCAAATTAGTGGAAAGGACCGCCACGTCATCAGCGAAATGAGCAATTTTCATGGCATTGCATTCAGGATAATCATGAGAGTACATTAAATACAAAAACTCTGCAAATTCTTGACACAACGGTTTATTATCTTCCTTGTGCAGATCACCCTTCTGTCTATACCAGACTGTATTGCAAATCGGCACCATACCATATTCTCACCGTACTCATACCATACCATACGAATTCCTTTCCTATCATACCATACTGTATTATACCAAATCATACATACAATAATATACCATACCATGTCATACAAACCGAGTGAATATTGAAATGTCATCCATTTCTGACCTATATTTAAATTTCAAGTATCTAGCTCATCATCAAAATTTAATTTGTTTAAACAAATAGGTATTATTTAAACAATTTTACAGACAAGAAACCGAGTGAATATTGCATTGTGATCCAGTTCTGACCTATTTTATTTAAAATTTCAAGTCAATAGCTCAGCATCAAAATTTAATTTGTATTATTACAAAAAGGTATTATTTAAACAATTTTACAGATGAGAAACCGAGTGAATATTGCAATGTGGTCTATCCCCGACTGACCGTTAAAATTTCCAGTCTGTAGTTTACCGGGAAGATGAAAAAAGGCAGTTTTATTCTGGGCGGCTACCCGGGACCCACCTAACGGCCGTTTTCGACGCGAAGTTGAGTGTTTTTCCTAAACCTTTGCGCGCTCACTGTGAACGAACGGCTGGTCGCACAAAAATCCAATTGGTCTTAAAAGATTCGTAATTTTTCAGGTCATTCAAACGTTAACTAAAAATTACACCGTTTCATGAGAATTTTTAGAGATATGACATTGTCGAAATTTCAAAGTTCGTTTTAAATCCCTTCCCCTTGACCTAGGGTTATGAAAAGTTTCGAGGATCATTGTGGGGCTGGTCCAAACCCAGAAACCAAATTTCGTAATTTTAGCTCAACGCTAACTGGGCAAAGTGCCACAGACGGGGGACGGCGTACGGGTGACGGACTTATTTTTTTTTATTCGATTTTCTGAATCTACGTATCTTGAAACGTAAACCAACAAATTTTGAGGGGGGGTTAAAAAAATTTTTTCTTTGGGCGATTCCAATGGTTCATTATCGAAGATAATAAACCAAAAAGGGCCCAGCACGCTGCCTTGGGGAACCCCTGCGTGAATTGCTGTTGATCGGGACTCAGCAGATCCATACCTAACAGTGAACGTTCGTTTGGATAGATACGATTTTACTATTCTGAACAACGTGTCAGTCAACTGTCCCTTTAGCTTAAAAAGTAGGCCATCATGCCATACACGGTCAAAGGCTTTTTCCGTGTCCAAAAACAGTCCCAGGCACACCTTTTTTTCCTCATATGTAGCGAGAAGTTCATCCACAACACGGTGCAGTTGTAAGGGGCAGGAATGCTGTGGTCTAAATCCAAACTGAGTGGGTGGAATGCAGGGTTCGAGATGACATAAAAGTCTCGCCAGTAGCAATCTTTCGAAGATTTTGGACATCAGTGGCAAGAGACTGATAGGTCAAACGTACCTCTGAACAAAAAAATCGACATCACTAAAACCATAATATTATGATGTTCATAATATGAACATAATATTATTATGATGTTCCAAACAGCTCCTTAGTATGAACATTGACCATTATTTCAACCGTTTGATTCACGATCGTGTTGATAGGTTCAACCTTTGAGCCCTCATTGTGAACGAACGGCTGGTCGTACGAAGCTGCGGGTGGTCTTAAAAAATTCTTAGGAATAAACTCTATCTAAATATGAAATAAAAAACATACTGTTTCATCGGAATTTTTCGAGTTTTGGAATTTAAAAAATTCGTTTTGAACCCCTTCACCTAGGGTTATGAAAAGTTTCGAGGACCATTGTGGGGTTGGTCGGAACCCATAAAAAAATTTCGTAAATTCGTAACTCAACGCTAACTGGGCAAAGTGCCGCGTACGGACGGACGGATTTCTTGGTTTATTATCTTCGATAATGAACCATTGGAATCGCCCAAAGAAAAAATTTGTTTAACCCCCCTTCAAAATTTGTTGGTTTACGTTTCAAGATACGTAGATTCAGAAAATTGAATAAAAAAACTCTGCAAATTCTTGACACAACGGTTCATTATCTTCTTTGTACAGATCACCCTTCTGTCTAGATCACTAGGTCTAAATGTCTAGATCCTAAATGTTAGATTAATTATTATTATCAATTATCACTAATTATTAACAATTTTGTCAAGTACCTACTGAAAATTATTATAATTTATTGTTAGGTATTAATAGTTCGTATTCATTATTAATAATGATTATTATTAATTATGATTAATTAATACGATATAATTCTGGGGTTTTTAATACTACGTCGGTAATAATTTTTCTATAAAAGAAGTACCTACCAACAAACATTCGAAATTACCTTCATTTCCGTAGCACGAAACGCACCTCAGAACAACAAACTCGACATCACTTAAGCCATATGATGTTCCAAAGAGCTTGTTAGTATGAAAATGGACCTGTATTTTAACAGTTTGAGTCACGATCGTGTTGTGAGGCACAATCTTTGAGCCGTCATTGTGAACGAACGGCTGGTCGTACAAAGCTGCGGATGGTCTTAAAAAATTCTACGGAACAAACTCTATCTAAATATGAAATAAAAAACATACCGTTCTATATGGATTTTTCGAGATATGAGATTTTCAAATTTTCAAAATTCGTTTTGAACCCCTTCCCCTTGACCTAGGGTTATGAAAAGTTTCGAGGATCATTGTGGGGCTGGTCCAAACCCAGAAACCAAATTTCGTAATTTTAGCTCAACGTTAACTGGGCAAAGTGGCGCGGACGGCGTACGGCGGACGGACGGATTTTTGGTTTATTATCTTCGATAATGAACCATTGGAATCGCCCAAAGAAAAAATTTTTTTAACCCCCCCTCAAAATTTGTTGGTTTACGTTTCAAGATACGTAGATTCAGAAAATCGAATAAAAAAAAATCCGTCCGTCCGCCGTACGCCGTCCGCCGTCCGCCGTACGCCGTCCGCGCCACTTTGCCCAGTTAGCGTTGAGTTAAAATTACGAAATTTTTTTTATGGGTTTCGACCAACCCCACAATGGTCCTCGAAACTTTTCATAACCCTAGGTCAAGGGGAAGGGGTTCAAAATGAATTTTGAAATTTTGAAAATTTCATATCTCGAAAAATTCATGTGGAACGGTATGTTTTTTATCTCATATTTAGATAGAGTTTCTTCCGTAGAATTTTTTAAGACCATCCGCAGCTTTGTACGACCAGCCGTTCGTTCACAATGACGGCTCAAAGATTGTGCCTCACAACACGATCGTGACTCAAACTGTTGAAATACAGGTCCATTTTCATACTAACAAGCTCTTTGGAACATCATATGGCTTAAGTGATGTCGAGTTTGTTGTTCTGAGGTGCGTTTCGTGCTACGGAAATGAAGGTAATTTCGAATGTTTGTTGGTAGGTACTTCTTTTATAGAAAAATTATTACCGACGTAGTATTAAAAACCCCAGAATTATATCGTATTAATTAATCATAATTAATAATAATTATTATTAATAATAAATGTGAATTATTAATACCTAACAATAAATTATAATATTTTTCACTAGGTACTTGATAAAATTGTTAATAATTAGTGATAATTTATAATAATAATAATTATTAATAATGATTAATAATTAATTATTAATCTAACATTTAGGATCTAGACATTTAGACCTAGTGATCTAGACAGAAGGGTGATCTGTACAAAGAAGATAATGAACCGTTGTTTTTTTTTTCGATTTTCTGAATCTACGTATCTTGAAACGTAAACCAACAAATTTTGAGGGGCGGTTAAAAAAATTTTTTCTTTGGGCGATTCCAATGGTTCATTATCGAAGATAATAAACCAAAATCCGTCCGTACGCCGTCCGCCGTCCGCGCCACTTTGCCCAGTTAGCGTTGAGATAAAATTACGAAATTTTTTTTATGGGTTTCGACCAACCCCACAATGGTCCTCGAAACTTTTCATAACCCTAGGTCAAGGGGAAGGGGTTCAAAACGAATTTTGAAATTTTGAAAATTTCATATCTCGAAAAATTCATATAGAACGGTATGTTTTTTATTTCATATTTAGATAGAGTTTGTTCCGTAGAATTTTTTAAGACCATCCGCAGCTTTTTACGACCAGCCGTTCGTTCACAATGACGGCTCAAAGATTGTGCCTCACAACACGATCATGAATCAAACTTCAGGACTGAGAATAAACAGTTTATTATCTTCTTCTTGCAGATCACTCTTCTGTTGTGTCACAGTTACTGTTGTGTCAAGAATTGGTAAAGTTTTTTTATTCGATTTTCTGAATCTACGTATCTTTAACGTAAACCCACAAATTTTTAGGGGGGAGGGGGGTAATTTTTTTTCTTGGGCGATTCCAATGGTTCATCCCCTTTATCTGCTATTGAAATTAACAACGTTTTAATTGAAATGTATTTTCAATCACCTCGTTGTAAACCTACTGGTAATTCATTCTCCATTCGCCGGTATCATCCTTACCTAATTTGGTAGTTCTAATTTTATCATCACTATAATAATATTATAGTGATGATAAAATTAGAACTACCAAATTACTACCAGTGCAACAGGGCCACAACTTCCTTTCCTAAGATTTTCAGGACGAGCGTTTGGAGGGTCAGAACGTGGGGAAAAAATTAAAAATATAGTTCTAGAACTAAATAGAAAGTAGAAAAACTAGTAGCGTTCAGAACTTACTCGGTCTAGAACTATATTTTCAATTTTTTCCCCACGTTCTGACCCTCCAAACGCTCGTCCTGAAAATCTTAGGACAGGAAGTTGTGGCCCTGTTGCACTGGTAGTGCATATTATGTTCTTTTTCTCTTTTTCAGGATTCATTTCAGATTTGGCAAGTTGGAAAGGGTTTCAAATCACGACGAGGCTGTCGTACACGTTCTACCTCACTCAGTTCCCAGTCTTCTTCTTCAATGTCGGGAGAAATCTGTACACCGAGGCGTACAGCATTCAGTTACTGGTGGGTATTATTTTCTTCATCACTATTTGAAGTTTAGCTTTGTCACTATCTCAAGCTGTTTGGCTTGTAATGGTTTGCTGAGTTTTCCTTGCTTCCCGTGTTTTTGATATCAAGAGGGTACCTGCTCTGTGAAAGCAGACCAAGACATCCCTCTGGGAGGCCGTACTTGCCAAACCTCCCCAGGTTACAGGGTGCAACTCAGCAAACCATTCATCACAGGCTTGAAGTTTTGAAAAGGGGGTGTCCGCTAGGGATGCAAATGAATAATCGATTAAACGGATAATCGATTAGTTGACCCGATTAATCGATTAATGTTAATTGATGTTTTGCTGCCGATTATTTTTATTAATCAATTATTATTACTGATTAATCGGTTTTCGAGTACATCGGGATTTGATGCATTCTAATAGGCTTAAAAATGCTTTCAAAATCCAGATGTACTCGAAAACCGATTAATACTAATAATAATACAGTAGTAGTAGTAGGTAATTATTACAGTAATAGTAATCAATTAATAAAAATTAATGCAAACCGTCGTTATTATTTTTACTACCTCCATGGATGAAGGAAAGAGGTATCCTTCAGCCATGGAGGTGGTAACACTCCCCCAAAAAACAACTCCATTGTAGAAACTGGCCAGACAAAAAACCTCCTCAGCCGCAAAAAGGATTGATATCCATTTTGCCATCCAGCCACGTATACAGGATGCTCGGTGCTTCGTACCTCGCTGTTGAGCGTGCATATAGAAACCTGATTCTTCTAGCATTTTTCTTTGGTCGATTCCAATGGTTCATTATCCTAGATAATAAACCAAAAGTATGTTACATCTGTGGCCACGTCATTTCTTTTTATTAATAATAGTTGCATTTGGACATTTATTTCAACAGTCTAAGTGTCAATCGCAGCCTGAGATATTCTTGAAAAAGTTTCCAACCTCAGTCCTGTAGGCCCTTAACCATCCTCGCCCTGGCGTTTAAAGAAACATAAACCCACCAATTTTTCGTTGTGCCTGATTATAAATAATACCTAATTATTATTATTTAAATTATTTTATTTTAACTTAATTATTTTTTAATTATTGAAAAACGCCGAAAATCATGTATGAATCCACTACCAATCAATCTCCATATCTCATT
Source organism: Stenodema calcarata (assembly GCA_963920205.1). NCBI lineage: Eukaryota > Metazoa > Arthropoda > Insecta > Hemiptera > Miridae > Stenodema > Stenodema calcarata. Next base: position 2,360,985 of record OY986051.1, read on the forward strand.
CAAAACCACTCACTCACAGTGAACCATGGAACAATCATGGTCTACGGGAGCGCCTGATGAACCATTCTGGTACGTTCCTATTAATCGCGAGCTTTTTCTTGTTCCAGTTTGACATCAAGAAATCCGTAGTTGTCGTAGCGGTTTCGATCATCCTCACCCTGATGATCGAGATGCCCTTCCAATATCTCCGATCGATGATGATCAAGAAACCACCTCAGCTCATCAAACCAGCGAACAAACCGGTGGAAAAAGTTCAATAGTTCGACTTCAGGGTTATTAACTAATAATTTTGTTTTGTAAGCTTTGGATTAGTTGTTCATAAGGTGTTTAACATGGGTATGTTTTAGGGCAGGTGGATACAAATCAGAAACTTATGACAGGTTTCGTGTCGTCAGGCAATGTCACTGTAGAAATTCACGATTAGCAGCCAAAAAACACGTCCTTGATCTGATGTTGAAGCAGTGAAAACGCACTGTATAATTGTGTCTTCCATTTGAGCTGCCAATCATGAGTGGCCACGTACCTAATTCGATTTAATACAAGAAAAACTAGTTTAATCGCTGATTGGAGGCACGAAATAGGTGTTACTGTGTGTCCTGTTAATGATTATCAACGTTTTTGATAGGGGGTGACAAAGTAGGAGTTAAGTGTGCTGACAATCCCAAAAGTGCTGTGCGCAAACCATCCACTACTGATTTACGCAGAAGTATCCATCAGCCCCAGGTTAGAACCTGCTCTCCCTGTGACAGGAGGACCTGGAACACTACTTTTGTTGGGAGAAATCAGATTCGGTTCTTAAGACAATAGCGGCAATGGTTTACGGTTTAGCCAAAGTCGGAAACCTAACAAACGCCTTGAGCCCAATCCAGACGTTCTCACTGCCGGTCTGCACGTCCGTTTATTTTGTTCAGTGGTGAGTTATTCAAATCGCCAATAACATGAGTTGAGGGTAGTTTGCTGGCAGTTTCAGCGGGTGGAAAAGTTTGCTACGATCACAAAGTTGGGCGTTGCAGCACATCCTGCTTGATTGACTCATAGCCGAAGCCGACTGCTTCTGGGGAATGTGGCTGATGCATCGATTAAGTTTTCTGCTCATTTCATCCCTGGCATCACCACATCCAGTTGAGTAGCTAAACGTGTTTAGACAATACACAAAGTCAAACCAGTCCCCAATTTTCCATGGAGCGTTCCAGCAGCTCCCGTATTGTAGTCCTGCTTCGTCTGCAGTGCTGAAGCCAATATTGAAAACAAATAAGCAAACTTCGACCCTCTCGGCTACATACGTATATGAACCCCCACCTAAGTCCCCCAATGGGGCGTGAAATTCGGAGCAAAAAACAAATTTTGAATTCTACGATCATTAACTATTTCAATTAACATGATTTTGGAATATCATGTCCTCCCCCTTGGGGACAGCACCAGACTGCCTATACTCATTGGCGGTTTTGATTACGCTGTACATCAAAGTACGTCTGAAAAATCCAGCAAATTGTTTGAGTGGGCTGTAGAGTCCACAATAGTCATGATTCCAGGGACAAAAAGTGCATGTATCCAACAATCACACTTAAGATTCCCTCATAACTATTGTATCAGTGCTGCCCTCATACAGCTCTTAATTCAAGATATTCCTCCGATTCACAATTCAGGAAGTTCGTTTCATTCTTTATAATACTCCGATTTCGGCCATTGACATTACACTCTTGTAAGAAGATTCTGTTGCATCAAAATATGGATTTATGTACTCAAATTCGAATCTTCCAAATAACATTGTCAGGTTAAATTGTTGATAATCAAATGTCCTTGAGTTCGTTTTCATTACCAACTGTGATACTTAGAATACGATGACCAACAAAATCGACTCAATTTTTCAAGTGTCCATGTATCAGCATTTGTATATAATTTGTACATAATAAAATGTATTATAATATTGTAAGTATATTCTAGAAAATTGAATTAACAATGTACAGGCGAGACGTTTTATGATTGTGTAATTTTGCAGGCAGACAAGTTATTTCTGATGTAGTTATTTACTCGTACATGAATGTAATTTTTCTCTCGTGCCTCAATATTAATGTTACGCTCTTGCCCAACTCTTAAGTGGACTGTGATTGTGATGCATTTCATACATTTTAACGTCCTCATGTACATATCATGTACATAATTAAAACATTACACTTCGTAATCTATTTGATTATGCGTTCTGTTTTTCCTTCAGCCGTAGAAATCGAACAGCTAAAATTAGCTTCGTCGCAGATTTCCCTGGTGTTGTATGGTGGAGGAGCCTGTCTTTAATAAAGTGAGGTTTTTTAATTTTTTCGTGAATCTTCAGGAAATAACTTCACTGTATTCAAGAAATCGTCATCAACCACAGCCATCATTTTTCGGTAGTACATCGCTTGATGTTCAATTAGATCGATGCGCATGAAGGATCCATCAAATGACAATTTTTCCTAGCAATTCAACGCATTCGAGGCGATTATCGATCATTTCTGGCTGGTTTTTCGAATGTTTGTTAAATTAAAACTCCTCAAATCGAGTTAAGGGGGTTGTTTTTGAAGGACTTCGATGAAAAACACCTCAACTGGTCACCAATATACTGATGAAAACACTTATTTTCATTATTACATACATAAAACGCCTCCCAGGCACTGTTTGAAACACCTCACCCATCATCTGAAGCCAATGATGTCAAGGTAAAACGCCTCAACTCAGTTTTCAGCGAGTTGGGGGTTTTTTCCTAAACGAATAACATTAAAGCATGTTGGTTAAGGTGATTGAAGCGTTGAGCTGTTTCTACTCAACGAAAATGCAGTTGGGAGTTTTCCCCAAAATCAAATATTTGAGATTTCACCTCTATTAATTTAAACCCCTTCCCGGTCGAATTTTGGAATTTCGACTCTACCATTAGAATGGTGCGGTTGAATTAACGAGTACGTAAAAACCCCATTTTCGAACATTTCGGAGTTGAGGCGTTTTTCATTAACAGGGCAGTATTGCTCTCGGCCGATCAGATCGCAGAACGCGTAGCCGCACCAGAGGCTCCACGTCCACCACGCTTAACTGTTTAGTTTGATTCCTCTCAAAAACTGTGTTTTCAACTTTTGATGTTGACTTGGTCAGTCATGAAAAATTGTAACCTCTTTGTCATTGCTTCAAATAATTGATCTGAATTTTAGAATCTTTTTGTCTTTCCTCGAAGAGGAGGGAGTATTGGAAACTAGGTTTCTTCGATGAAGACTTCTAGAGAGTAACAAAACATCCGAAACATGACATTACGATAGCATTGGCACATTTCTTACGTTAGTACTACTGCCTTGATCTGAAAGAGAGCTGTGCTTCCCACTTCACTTGTTCTCCTACGCTCTAACATACTGGTTGTGTTCTTTCAGAATATACTCTCAATCTCTACTCTTAACTCGTTTAACATCTTTTATCCGAATCCTTCCGTTTCATATTGTTATTGAAGACGTCGTAAGTGTGTATAATATACAATAACAATATGAAACGGAAGGATTCGGATAAAAGATGGTAACCGAGTTTAGAGTATATTCTGAAAGAACACAACCTGTATATATATCCCCCCAAAAAACACTCCGTGTAAAAATCACCCCGCCTCGCAAATATCATTCTTCAGAGGCCGGAAAAAGTTATGATATCCACTTTCCCCGCCCGCCCTTTTCCTCATTAAGGAGCTAAGTATAATGAAAAGCTACTTGATGGTGGTTAACGTTTTATACAAGTATTAGTTGCTTGTGGAAGCAATAAAAACGTCTCGCAATAGCGCCAAGGGGAGATTTCGAAAGGGGTACGGTGCTTGTGAAGTGGTTAAGCTTTTCATTATACTTAGCTCCTTAATGAGGAAAAGGGCGGGCGGGGAAAGTGGATATCATAACTTTTTCCGGCCTCTGAAGAATGATATTTGCGAGGATTTTTACACGGAGTGTTTTTTGGGGGGATATCACATCTTTTTGTTGTTCAAGTGGGTCATTTTATAAAGAAGGTCTATGCAAAATTTCAAGTCGATTGGTCCGGTTACCCAGGCTGTAGACTCGTCAAAGTTGCCAAAATTAGCCTAAATTTCAGTTTTTTGTTTCTAAAAGTTTTTGGGTTGAGATAATGGGTTAAACCTTTCAAAAGGCACTGTCTGATGTTGAAACGAAGCTCTGTGCAAAATTTCAAGTCAATCCGTGAAGGTGGAAATGCCTAACTGATTAAGGAGAAGAAGAACAGGTAAGGGTGAAAAACCGGATTTTTGAAGTTATATAACTCGGCTCCCTTTAAAGATATCGACTTGAATCTTTCAAAAGGCACTTGCTACACTTAAAACGAAGCTCCGTGCAAAATTTCAAGTCAATCGGCGAAGGTGGAGAGGCTGTAGCCTTGACCGACTGCAAAAAGTAGAAAAACGTGGTAATTGGTTTTTGAAGTTATATAACTCGGCTCCCTTTAGACCTAGCGACTTGAAACTTTCAGGGCTTTCTTCTATCCACACCATAAAGATCCATACCAAATTTCAAGTTGATCGGTCTACTAGGAGCCGAGATATGGCCATAATTAGCCTAAATTACCCTAAATTTCAGTTTTTTTGTCCCTAATTTTTTTTGGGTTGAGATAATTGCTAATTTCGTTCAAATGGCACTGAGCCATGCTATAAAGAAGGTGTGTAAAAAAATTCAAGTCGATTGGTCCTTTTACCCAGGCTGTAGACTCGTCAAAGTGGACAGAATTTTCCTAAGGTTTCTGTTCTTTTGTTTCTAAAACTTTTTTGGGTTGAGATAATGGGTTAAATCTTATATAAGGCTCTGTCTCAAGGTTAAATGAAGCTCTGTGCAAAATTTCAAGTCAATCGGTCAACGTGGAGAGGCTCCAGCCTTGCCTGTCTGAAGAAGGAGAAGAACAATCTAAGGCCGTAAAACCGGGTTTTTGAAGTTATGTAGCTCGGCTCCCTTTAGACCTATCGATTTGAAACTTTCAGGGCTTTCTAATATACACTCAAAGAAGACCCACACCAAATTTCAAGTTGATCGGTCAAATAGGAGCCGAGATATGGATACCTCGAAAACGCGTTTCGTGACGTCCGGTAAATATACACTCGGCATCGTTCGTTTTCTCAACTTCTTTGCTTGGCGGGGCGGAACGCTACCGCGTTCCTAGATATCGCTGTTGACTACTGCTGTGGGTAAGTCTAACTATTTGATTCATACGATTTCGGTCACATTCAGACCCACTCACGCCTAACACCTTTTGAAATAGAACTATTTCATCTAAAAAGTAGACTATTTCATCGGTACTGATGTAATCGGTAACTTCATACTCTAAGAACTTTCTTAGAGTATGAAGTTACCGATTACATCAGTACCGATGAAATAGTCTACTTTTTAGATGTTCCGATTGTCGCCCCTACTGATTACGAAATCTTCCTCATGCAGCCCATTGTACAATGAACAGTACCTAATTGTCACCTCTTCCGTTAATTACGTGCTAAAATCTAAATGGACCCCAGAAGTTAAACTTATAAGAAATAGATGCGAGCCTGGCTCGGTATACCTCTGTGAGAGCCAATCTGTAATAATTATTGTCTCTAATAGCAACTGTGAAAAGGAAATATTGCACGAATTGCAGGGGGGATAAATAAAATAAATAAACAATTATTGTTTACGTTGATGATTTTATTCTAATGTCTCAATCTAAAATTGACTTGGAGGGAATTAAGAGTGCTTTAATGAAGGAGTTTGAGATGAGGAAGTTGACAACTGACAGCAATGGACAAATGCAGTTTCTGGGATGGATTGAACCTGAATCAGTCAAGCCTCATTATCAAACTACTGGACAAGTTTGGAATGGCTGAATCCAAACCAGTTGGTCTGCCGATACAGCCTCGACTGACTTTGACAAAAAGAGAAAACGAACATGGGAAGTATCCATTTAAGGAACCCATTGGTGGACTAATGTACTTGATGCTGGGTACTCGTACAGACCTGACATTTGCTGTATCGTACTTCAGCACATTTCAAAATGCATACGATGAGAGGCACTGGACGTTCCTAAAACAAGTCTTACGCTATCTCCAGGGAACTCAAAACTTGAAACTCGTCTTCAGGAAAAGTTACAATGCGCCTTTGGTTGGTTATGCAGATGCAGTCTTTGCAAATGATGTTGAGGACCGACGAAGTATCACTGGTTATTTGTTCTAGGTATTTGGCAATACAGTGATCTGGCGCACCTTGAAGCAGCCTCTTGTAACGTTGTCCAGCTGTGCAGCGGAATTTGTGGCATTGGCTACTGCTGCTAGTCAGTGCATATTCTTGGCCTGGCTGCTGAAGGAACTTTTAAATCATAGTGTCGAGCCTGTGGTCATCTACGAAGACAACCTTTCCACTATAAGGATGGCTACAACCTGGAAACCAGAAGGTAGACGCACATTGATGTGAGATTCCATTTTCTCAAGCAGTTGGTCACTGACCGGAAGATTGAGTTGAAGCATGTTGCTTCAGAACTTCAGATTGCGGACTTACTGACCAAAGGACTACCACGAGTTAGGTTTGAGAGGTTACGTGAAATGTTGGGAGTTGTGTAACTTGATGTTTGTTTATCGATGTGTAAGTAATCTTTGAATTGAGGGGGAGTGTTGGATGATGAGTAATTAATTCAAAATTAGAGATATAGGCCTTGGCCGTCATAGATTGTGGTCGGTGGGAATCTCTTGTGATTTTGCTCATGAACATTTGATAGTAGTTGCTTATCAGTTTTTGTTCTGTACGTTTGCTTAGTATTGTGTTCTCTTGCATTATTTCAATAAAACTGTTCAACGGTCAATTCTATTAAATAGAATTGACCGTTGAACAGTTTTATTGAAATTAAATTTTAATCCTCTAATTACCTATCTCAATAGTAGTAAGCAGATTTACGTAAGGGAGTATGTAAGTTATATATGATTTACGTAAGGGAGTATGTAAGTTATATATGATTTAAGTATGTACATAACTTATAATATGATTTACGTATGTACATTTCGATCCGTGATGCGGATTTTGTCAGGATGTGAGGGATTGAAGAATAATCACAATACTTTCAGAATATACTGCAAACGAAATATATTATTCACAAACGGAGAATGTTTCGAAACGACTCTCCGTAGGTAACTAAACATGTTCGCCAGTCCAACCCTCGGGAAAAAGGAAAAAGTGGGCGGGCCCCATCCGGCGACACCCCTTCCCCGTCACCGCACGAGGGGCGCGACCGATCAGGGCCCCCCTGTGTAGGTATGAATTAGGCATATTCCGAAACGGCTATCCTGATCTTTCACGAGTCCCCTTCGTGAAAAAGGAAATTAGGGTTTAGGACATCAAGTTTGATGAAAAAATGAACATTATTCACAAACTTAAAACTTACATTATTCACAAGCTTAAACCTAACAATTCCTATTCTAGTCCTACCTACGAGGGTTGGTTCCCTAACTTTGGTACAGGGAAAATAAAACTGACCACAACAGCATGTTTCAGCGTACTGTAGCCAGGGTAAAAAAAACCCTGTGAACCTCTGGCGACAAACTATTTGTTGAATTACAATTGGTACACAGTTAATAAGTATTTATTTAGTAAGTATTTACAATAGCACAATAAAGGTGCGAAGTAGTGCGCAAATTATCGGTGTTTAGCGCGACTTGTTGGAACCACCAAAGGATTGGTCTTTTCGCCCTGAAACATACAAAGATATTAGAACCATCAAAATAACGATTGCAGGTACCCCTTCTGAGGGCCCAATGCACTAAAGAGAAGTACGTAAAAGGTGGTTGTAAAATCGCTATTAGAAAAACACCCTTTTAACTTGAAGGGGTGATTTTTATGGGTTTGGAAAGTTGAGTTGAAGCACGTTCTCACGTTCTCATATCGTGGGATAGGTTGCACGACAATGCGTTTCGAGTTTTGCAAGTTGATACCTGCCTAGACCATCTGCTTGTTATTGACACCGAGGTTCCAGGAAAAGAGTTACTGGAAAGTCCCTACGTTTTATTGCCAGGTTTTAACTGCCTTTGTCGCCACTCGGCTGTCCTGACCCTTTTTTTTCGCCTCCAAAAACGGAAGTTTCTCTGGTTTCGCCAAGTAACTCACAAACATGTGTTTTAGAAAAATAAGAACCTCAATATTCAAGCCAATATTCAAGTATTCCCTTTTTCCGACTGTCAAGCTATAATAGTTGTTGTTCATTAGTGGTTGAGTATTTCAAAATAAATTTTGTGCAAAGAGTGCAAAGAGAATTATTTATTTCGTGTGATTTGCCTCAGGGTAGTCCTGAAAATATTGAATTCAGATTAGACGCGTGCGAACACTGCGTCGGCTTGAAAACGTGTCAAAATTGACAAAAAATTTTCTTTTGGTTAGAACATGAACTCAGGTTGGGCACATTGTGCCGGCCTGGAACATATCGACTTTAGTTTTGCCTCAGAGGGTAGGCCGGAAAATCGTGAGGTCAGATTGGGCCCGTGAGAACACTGGCCGGCCTGAAAACACGCTAACTCGGGGTTCTACCTTGTGCAGAATTGGAACATATCGACTTTAGTTTTGCCTCAGAGGGTAGGCCGGAAAATCGTGAGGTCAGATTGGGCCTGTGAGAACACTGGCCGGCCTGAAAACACGCTAACTCGGGGTGCTACCTTGTGCAAAATTGTCTCTTTGCTGCTAAGTACACCTTGGAAATGGACTGGGGACTGTATGGCACTTTGGTACCCAAGTTATCGCTATTGCGATAGTTTCCTACATCCTGATTGTGATCAGCAATCAGTCGGACCCGAAGGTCAAAAATTTGGCGTTTACCGCCCAAAATTCTATGGCTTCACATAAGGACCATCCAAAGGAGAGCCTAGTGCTCATCGAGGCAGAGTCCAGATGAATGTTGCCCCCGTCGCACGGTACCGAGGGATATTGAGTTCGGTTCATTGCCCGTAACTCACGAGAAAGCTCTTCGGTCCGGAATGACGGCCCTATAGGTCTCCGTTGCTAGCAAACGTCAACCGGGGATGGCCATTGTTACCAGACAGGACGTACCAGGGGCCTAAGACACCGAGGCTACGCCAAGAGCATGCGACTCCTGAGTACATCCGTCCGTTGCAACAAAGGACCGGTGTTGTTGTACACCAACACCGCTCAAAGCCGAGGTGTCCACTTACAAGTGTAAAAGCTTCCAATTGTGAATTTACGAATCAAAGAATCAACATTTGCTTGATCAGTCAAGGGTTTTATTTCGATTGATAAAAGGCAAGAAAGGAGTTGAGGTTTATTCAGACTCAGATTGGGATGATTCATCCTCTGCAAGTAATTGTGGTATCAACTCGATATTTTGAGTGATTCTCCTCACTCTTTCATGAGGGTATTTTACTTGACGTTTTGTGGTAATATTTTCAAGTAGGTATCGATCTCCTGGTAGCAATTTTATAATTTTGTACATTCCTGTACATTTTGTAGGTACATTTTGTACAATTTTGTAAATTTTGTACATTTTGTACAATTTTGTACAATTTTGTAAATTTTGTACATTTTGTACAATTTTGTACATGTTGTACATTTTGGAGATGTTTTATGTGATGTACGAGGTTCAACCATTCTAACAACCAAATCACCTACTTCCAAGGGAACGACATTTGCCTTTTTACCTTCAAAGCGCTTCAACTCATACTGAGCTGATTTTTCAATATTTTGTTTTGCCTCAGCACGAATTGACGATAGTTCCGAACGAGTATGTGGGGAAATTCCTTCATCTACTGTAATCATCCCTGGTATGTAGGGCTTCCTACCAGTTATAAGTTCAATTGGAGTCATACCCGTTATTCGGTTGGTGGTAGAATTTAAAATTAATTGAATTTGGGGAGCTAACTGTCTAATTGATTGAGATTTTATGCTTAATGCAACAGTAATTAAATTTGTAATAGAGGACATTAGTCTTTCAACTTGAGCATTTGCCCGGGATGCGCCAGTGGCTATGGCATGTGTTTTAATACTATTCTTATCGCAAAATTCCATAAAATGATTAGCAGTAAAAGACGTGCCTTGGTCAAAAATTAATCTTGAAGGCGGGCCGAAATATTGAATCATCTCGGATACCGCGTTCACAGCCGATTTTGCAGTTAAGGATTTTGTATGATGCAATATGACATATTTTGTAAATGCGCAAATTAGGACAATGTAGTAATCGGGTGGACCATTGGATCCTGACAGACGTCCAGTTATATCAATGTGAACGGTCTCAAACGGTGCATCATTTTTTTTGGAATGGGGTGGAGTTGCATTTGCTGTTTTCCTGAGGGAGTCTTGGCTATTTTGCATGTTATACAATTTTCAATAAATTTCTTAACAAATTTATTCATATGAGGGAACCAGAATTTTTCAAGAATTTTATCCATAGTTTTTGGGAGTCCTAAATGAAGTATGGCTTCATGAACTGAATTAGTAACCACCCACCTGTACGCCTTTGGTACCATGGGAGCTCTCTTATTTGTCTTTTTGTGTTGAAACTTTCTAAATAAAATTCCATCATTTATCTCATAGGTACCAGCCAAATCTGGAGCTAACCTATCATTTTCTAATTGTTCTTTAATGAATTGAATTTCTACGTCTTGTTGTTGAGCAGCCATCAACCAATCCCCTGCTAATTCAACTAGATTTATTCTTTTCTCGATCATTTGATTGTGGACTGCATCTGTGATTTTTGGAAGGTTAGATTTGATTACTTCATAATTATCCGATGTGTGTGTGGGAGGATAGTCGTCAACAAGTGTTTCAAAAATACTCACCTCTTGGGGTGAACATACAGGATATCTCGACAAGAAATCTACAGTCTGCATTTTCGTACCAGGTCTATACTTAATTACAAAAACAAACATCTGCAAATAAGACCACCATCGGTGGACCCGAGTATTCAATTGTTGTTTCACGTAAGATGCTTGGAATGATTTACAGTCTGTGACTAGCGTAAAATCATTGTAGAGTAGGAAACATTCCCAATTTTTAAAAGCTTTGACTGCAGCTAAAGTCTCTAATTCATAACTATGATACTTAGCTTCAGCCGGGGTGGTTTTCCTACTAAAATAACCTACGACCTTCCTTTCATTTTCTACAATATTAAAAATTATCCCACCAAATCCTATAGCTGATGCGTCTGTCCAGACTTCAATGGGGTGTCCGGGTTGGAAGATGGTCAAAACCGGTTCACTTGTTAGTAATTTAATTATTTCCTGCCTAATTGATTCATGTTCGGGCTTCCATTCAAAGCGATTTTTCAAAGACGTAAGTTCATATAAAGGAGCACATTTTTGAGCAAAATTTTGAATAAAATTACGAAAATAGGAACACAATCCCAAAAACGATCTGAGTGCCGTCGCATTTTGCGGCGGTGGCAAATCTGTCAGGGCTTTTATTCTGTCGTTATGTGGGCGAACTTCGCCGTTTTGAACATGATATCCTAGGTACACTACAGAATTTTTCAGGAAGCTGCACTTGTCTGGATTAAAAGAAAATCCAGCTCTGGACAGTACTTCCAGAACCTCGTTTAGGCGTGTAAAAGCATCTTCTTTATTTGAGCTTAAAATTAGCAAATCATCAATATAAGCTAAACAATAGGTATTTGCTAAATCTCCTAAGGCTGTCGTAATAGCCCGTTGGTATACGCAGGGTGCGTTGCGTACTCCCATCGGTAGACGGCAGTATTGAAAATGCCCGTCGGGCGTTTGAAATGCCGTCTTTTCACGTGATTCATCTGCAACAGGAATCGCGTAAAAACCTGAGGCCGCGTCTAACGACGTAAAATAGGTTTGGCCTGCTAATCTGGCGATTTGATCACGAATTAGCGGAATCGGAAATCTCTCGGGGACGGTATTGGCGTTTAATTCGCGGAAATCTGTACATAAACGTAACTTGCCATTTTTCTTCGGAACTAACAATATAGGAGCAGAATACGGACTCGTAGAATGTTCCACAATACCCGCATCCAATAATTCCTTCATGTACCCACGTACAGCCTCACGGTCCCGGGGATGTAAGGGGTAAGGACGTCTATAGACAATCTTTTCCGGATTGAATAACTTTATTTTAAATTCGGCGGTAGTTACCTGCCGTTTAGGTAGCCCTCGAGTGAAACTATCAGAGTATTTATTTAAAATTTCTCGTAATCGGTTTTGATCGCCCTCTTCGCGCAAATCAGTATTTAAAATTTCATTTTCAGGGTTAAACGTTTCCATTTCAAAGTTACCGGCTGTAGACCCCTGAATAACGCGTGGTTGGCTCAGCGGACCCTCTATTGCCGAAATAGAGTCTACTTGCAAATCGATTACAGAATTATTACAAGGAATGGGCCAATTTTCATTTTCTACTGAGTTATATTCATTTTCTTTGATGTTATTTCCGGTTTCCTTATTTTCATGTAAATTTTGCTTTCTTTTACGTTCCAAATATTTAAATCTTAATTCGTTCGATTTATTTTTGTCATCTACTCTTTTAATTTCGTAACGATCCTGCAAAATGTTAATACTAATTCCTGATCCCAAAATTTCTCGGCCTAACAATATCTCGTGTGGTATAGCGCCTTCTGGTACTAAATAAAATATTACAGGAATATCAATATCATTTATAGTGACTATGACTGAAATTTGCTTATTCGCTACAATTTTACCTTTACCTATGCCTGTGAGACCAATATACCTCATTCTCATACTCAGTCCCTGAGAAGTATGGTAATGACTTCACGGAAGGAGTGATACTTCAAATCCTGAGTCAAAAACAAATGGAAAGGTCTTACTTGGTGTTGTGGATTTGATGTGGAGGCGGCAACTGATTTCTGGTCATTTCCAGAACGTCGGTTCGGGTTGCTAAAACAACATGCCCATTTGTGGTTGTCCTTTTTACATCGATTACACCACTTCTTCTGCGTCGGTAAAGTGGTTGTGGAAGCAGCTTGGTCCATGAGGTCTTGAAGCTCTTGTTGTCAGAGCGTCCTCTCCTTCATCCGCCATTTCTTGCGAAGTGTTGCCACCAATTGTGTTGGTTTCGGGAAGACGGCAGAGTCAAAACGCGGACGCGTAGTACACGAGTTTTTGTGAATTTAATTGTGAGCACAGAAACTAATCCCACTTCTGATTTCGATCCGTGATGCGGATTTTGTCAGGATGTGAGGGATTGAAGAATAATCACAATACTTTCAGAATATACTGCAAACGAAATATATTATTCACAAACGGAGAATGTTTCGAAACGACTCTCCGTAGGTAACTAAACATGTTCGCCAGTCCAACCCTCGGGAAAAAGGAAAAAGTGGGCGGGCCCCATCCGGCGACACCCCTTCCCCGTCACCGCACGAGGGGCGCGACCGATCAGGGCCCCCCTGTGTAGGTATGAATTAGGCATATTCCGAAATACATAACTTATAAATATAAGTTATGTAGGTACATACGTAAATCATATATATATATATATAAATCATAGTTAAATCATAGTTATATAAAGTTATATATAACTTACATACTCCCTTACGTAAATCTGCTTACTTAAATATATTATATTTATATGTCCGGTTGTGGAAACGAAGGCACTCACGGTGATATAATGGATAAAAAATATTTTTTACAGGAGGAGAAATGAGAAGGAGAGAAAATTTTTTTTCTCATCCCAACACCCTGACTCTGGTTGACCACATCAAAATTCTAAGTTTTAGGGACGAATTCAAGAAAGACGACATAGACACGAAAGTGTGCTACGCCGTACTGGCTTATAACCATTCGGTTACATCGTTATCCCCCTTCGAAATAATTCAAGGCCATATCTCTAATGATCCTTTATTTCGAGTAAATCTTGAGGCTCGCCTAGCAAATGACTACACCTCAAAACACAGAGAAAAGATGGTCGCCCTCTATCGCGACGTTCATGAGGTTATTGCCCAAACCAAAGACAAAGTCATTGGAGCTAGGAATGAAGGCCGAAAAGATCCACCAGATCCTCCCTCTACAATATTCGTTAAGTCTAAACAACTTCAGGGTAAAACCCGGCCAACATAATATGTATATTATTCTTTCGTATATTATACGCAAGAAACCTTACAATCTGTTGACCCAGCCACCGCCACTGCCAAAATTGTACCTCGTCATGTAAACACTCAGACGAAAATCCGTTTTGCAAATTTAAAAAGACCTCGTATATTACCCCCATCTAGCGTATCCAGTTATTCTCCATCTATTGAATCATCTTGTAACTAAAATATAGTTACAATTTATTTAACGTTCATTTTAATATTGTCGGCTTGGGCCTCCTCGCGATAGTGCGGTGTGCCCAAATAACGAATACTATCACTACCAACTTAGGAATCGTCCCCATACGACTTGGACTGGCTAAGCAGACTGACTTCTTCCATACTACAGTACACTATTACAAAACAGGCGGATTAATTCAAGAAATCAGACATCCAATTCAAGACATCCTCAAAATTATTCAGGAAGATAAAGAAGTACAAGACTGCAGATCACAACTTTTAGAACACATGATTAAATTAGCAGAAAATAAAATCCAAGAATCAATTCTTCCCAAATGTCTACGTCGAGGTCTTATCGATGGCTTAGGTTCAGTTGTAAAATTTATTACGGGAAATCTGGATAATGCAGATATTATTAAATACTATCTGCATTATCCCGATTTCCCGTAAAATTGCTGTAAAATTTGTACAGCACCTTGAGAAAAACCAATTAAATCTTACCAGATAAAACAACAACATTCCATCAACTACGCTTTGATAAATCAGTTGAATCGCACATTAGGCGAAATAGATTACAATCATGATATCTTAGCCGAAGAAGTGGCTAAGCTCAAACAAATCAGCTCCTTGGAAACTCATATTAGACAGGTAGATGCTGCTCTAGAAGGCAACCTAAACCTTTTGCAATTGAGGACTTTTTACAAAACTTCATAAATCCACTTTTGACCAAAATGCGGTTTTTTCTGAATTCTGGTAGTTTAGTTAGTCTTTTAGGTACTTTATGTAGAAGACTAACTAAACTACCAGAATTCAGAAAAACCGCATTTTGGTCAAAAGTGGATTTATGAAGTTTTGTAAAAAAAGCTCCTCAATTACTGTTAGACGTAATACCGGATATCGACAACTCGATCACATTTTGTAAATTAGGGAAAATCCATCCCAGTATTATCAAACGCCAGGCTTTGTAAGAATCATTACGTGACTTGACTAAGTACTATTATGACCGGTTACCAAACTTTGACGGTGATTCCCTATGGGAACTCCAGATACACATTAGAGTACGATGCATCATCGGAGTTGAGGAAATCATATACTTCCTTGATATCCCCATCCTGAAAAATGTTGCTCTAAACTTTGATATTTCCACTTTAAATCAGGCATCTCCAATGGAAAATATTTACTTTAATGAATGAAATATGGGCGAAATATTTGAGAATTTGTGCAACAAAAGAAGGTTCAAGCTGTATAAAAAAACTCTGCAAATTCTTGACACAACGGTTTATTATCTTCCTTGTGCAGATCACCCTTCTGTCTATACCAGACTGTATTGCAAATCGGCACCATACCATATTCTCACCGTACTCATACCATACCATACGAATTTCTTTCCTATCATACCATACTGTATTATACCAAATCATACATACAATAATATACCATACCATACTCATACCATGTCATACAAACCGAGTGAATATTGAAATGTCATCCATTTCTGACCTATATTTAAAATTTCAAGTATCTAGCTCATCATCAAAATTTAATTTGTTTAAACAAATAGGTATTATTTAAACAATTTTACAGACAAGAAACCGAGTGAATCCAGTTCTGTGATCCAGTTCTGACCTATTTTTAAAATTTCAAGTCAATAGCTCATCATCAAAATTTAATTTGTATTATTACAAAAAGGTATTATTTAAACAATTTTACAGATGAGAAACCGAGTAAATATTGCAATGTGGTCTATCCCCGACTCACGGTTAAAATTTCTAGACTGTAGTTTACCGGGAAGATGACAAAAGGTAGTTTTATTCTGGGCGTCTGAGGGTTGGGTCACATAACGGCCGTTTTCGACGCGAAAGATTAGTGTTTTTCCTAAACCTTTGCGCGCTCACTGTGAACGAACGGCTGGTCGCACAAAAATCCAATTGGTCTTAAAAGATTCGTAATTTTTCAGGTCATTCAAACGTGAACTGAAAATTACACGTTTCAGTTAAATATTTTGAGATATGACATTGTCGAAATTTTAAATTTCGTTTTGAACCCCTTCCCCTTGACCTAGGGTTATGAGGACCATTGTGGGGCTGGTCCAAACCCAGAAACCGAATTTCGTAATTTTAACTCAACGCTAACTGGGCAAAGTGGCGCGGACGGCGTACGGCGGACGGACGGATTTTTTTTTATTCGATTTTCTGAATCTACGTGTCTTGAAACGTAAACCAACAAATTTTGAGGGGGGGTTAAAATTTTTTTTTCTTTGGGCGATTCCAATGGTTCATTATCGAAGATAATAAACCAAAAGGTCAAAAAGGGCAGTTCTTGTTGAAGAACATCAAGATATTGCCTGGAAATGAATATGTAATTACATAAGAATCCGACCCCTACTTATAATGTTTGAAAACGTTATTCAAAACGTCCAACTACGTATTAAGTAATGATTTCTCACAAACTTACTTTAGTTGAGGTCTAAAGGACCCTAGTCGCTCTAATGGTCAGCTCCAATGGTCAGCTTCCATTGTGGGAAAATAAACAGACAATTACAACACGAACATACTGGCAAAGAATACTTTATTTGAAGAAGGCGGACATTGCTAATTGTGATTATGCGCGAATTTTCCGATGATAAAGGTCTTTAGTAACTCCACCATGAGTCAACTACATTGTATAGCAATATTTACTTACTAAAAAAACATTTTGTATCAGTAAAAAATGATTTTTTTGAGTTTTTTTTTTTTTTTACACGTATGGCCATTAAGTCGCAAAATTATTGAATATTATTATTCGAAAATATTGAATTTCATCAGATTTAGTTCTACATAAAATATGATGAAGAGGATTTACATTTGAATATACATAAGATATAAATTATAAGAACGAGTCACTTCGTGAACCAACATTTTCAAAAAGTGTTCGAAATTTCATTGAATTATTCATAATCTAACTCAAAGTGATGAATATTGAATAGGTACGGAATGTTCAGGCTCATGTACATCCAAAAGTAGAACATGTACAACAATAATTGTATAATTATTATACATGAGATACAAGAGGGAACACGAGAATACAACATTTGAACCGCGTTGGGCGAAGCCCCTTACGACAAAGTTACATTAAACGTTTGTAATCTTAATGCAATACAATTAATTAGTAATGGATTGCATCCAATGAACCTAATAGGTAATCCAATCTCAATAACTAATGAAGTAATTTTCAAAATTTCTGTCAATATAAAAATTATATCCAAGTAAATAAAAAAACAATCGCATCTAATTAACATACTTTGAATAATGGTGACCATTCATATGAATGAACAAGATCAATAATTGATTATTGATTAATTGATCAATAAGACTTCATTATTACCAAGATCAATTATTGATCTTAGTAATAATGAAGTCTTACTGTTAATTTATTTTAGGTTACCGATAGGAATACACTGCCTTAGAGAGTTAAAGTGGCACAAAACCGAAGACGTATCGACAGAACGTATCTCATGGATCTGTCTTTGCTGTAACGTCCAACGTAACTCTCCCAGAAGTAACGTTGAAATTCGCGTCAACCCAATCTCCAGCAGTTTATCTATTCGTCTTACGATTTTTGCGCACCTTTTTCGTCGCGATGAATGATCTTTATATCGCCGAAATGCACAGCGTCGGGACGATCACTAGGTACCCCAGAAATGGACGCTGCTATTTTGGGGTACTTGGAAAACTTGTCGACGAGGGCGAGCCAACTGTCTAGGCAAGAGGTATACGGCAGCTTCAGGCTTGAAAATTGCCTGTTTTGCAGACTTATTTAATTTGAATTTATATGTTGTACAGTGTAATTGACTGTAGTCTTGGACTCCTCTTTTTGTAAAAGCGTACCTATCTGTGGATTTTTCTTTTCAAATACACTTTGTTTTTAAATTGTTTTCAAATAAAAACCACCACTTTTTTTACCAAATAATTATTATTATTATAATACCGCTACCAAAAATTACTGTGTAACATATTTTCGATGAAGAGCCCCTGAAAGTAGGCAACCCGCATTGCCCCTCCCCCCATCACCACCTCCCAATGGTGGATAGGGGTGTTGCTTAGGGGTGGTACTACTGTAGCTTCTTCCAGTTCTTATGCGTCATGGCTTTACGTCCCAGCGCTACGTTTTCGACGGCGGGATACGGATCCGTTTGTCGATACGTCTTCGGTTTTGTGCCACTTTAAGGGCTGGTTTTTCAATGCTCGGCTACAGCCCGACTAAAGGATGACTCAGTTGAATCTCTGACTAGCACCCTCGTACCCGTCTATCAATTCAATTTGACTGCTCAGCCATCTTGAAAGTTGTGATTGTGCGATCGTCTCTATACCAAGTTGATTATTTGTGTAAATTAAAAGTAATAAGGATACAAAATCCTGTGGATCGCCAGTATAGCGTTCGGAAAAAAGGTTTCCTGTGTTATTTCACTTTCAAGATGAAATTGGACACTGTAATTATTTGAGTGTGTGTGCTTTTCTCTAATTTTGTTGGTTATGTAGATAAAAGCAAAAACAATTTGATAGTTGCTGTGGAAACGTCACCCGTGGCGCCTTCTTTTCACGGAATTTTTTTAATGTAGTGGTAGCATTGTTTTCCCCGTGATAAATTCCGCGTCACCGATACTATAATCTGACTAGTTAACCAGCTGTCATCCAGAGATTGAAAAACAGTATGTGCGGCTCCTCCTACCCGTTTTAACCCCTGGTTAACTTTAACGCGTGGTTAGTTAGTCAGATATTTGAGCATTGAAAAACCGGCCCTAACTCTCTAATATCACCGATTTTGGCAACATATATGTTGCCAAAACTGTCTTACTGCCTCATGTGTTAAATTTTATATATAACTTATATTTCAAGTTTGTAACACTTGGTTTTTAAAAAAAGACTTTCGAAATTTACCAGAGACTTTATTAGCACTTTGAGTACAGAGCGTGACACGGAGTAACTACACGAGTGACGGATGGATCGGAACTGAGCTGGAGCCGAAGGGAGCTCGCTTATATACCCTCGGTTGCTGACATCAGCGTTACCGTACTATTCGTGAATGTAACTCCTCCTTTCCATAAGGACTTTTTCGATATTCACTAGAAGATCGAAAAAGTTTACAAAGTTTATAAAAGTTTCATAAAAGTTTACAAAGTTTATAAAAGAATAATCCGTCATTACAAAGAATATCATAAACAATAAAGCATATCGCAGAGACAAAAAACATCGGGTATAATAACATAGCATAACATAAAACATAGCATAACATGTTAATGTTATAATAACAGAGCATAACTAAAACATAGCATAACATTTCATAGCATAACACAGCATACGCTACAATATGATTTCGATACAAGTTCAATAAAAGTATATAATTCAGAAAGTTGCCTACTGGTTTACAGTCAGTGTTTTTGAGTGTTTGACATAACGATAGGCCGCGTTAGCGATCATTAACAATAGTAAAACATACAGAACTATAGTCCAAATGCTAGGGGTTGCTAATTGAAGTATGACATCGGTAGGCGGTACAACAGGACGGGCTGGATTTGACAAAAGATTTAAATTTTTCAATTTGATTTCGGCTGATGGCCGCTTAGTGACATTCCAGAAGACGTTCATATGCAGAACTAATGTTGGGGTATACGAAGTGGATGTAGAGGGGACAACAAGAGTTTGATCATGAATTTGAACTGTGCTGTTGTCGGGGGATAGCATGAATATTCCTTGAACACTACGATACTCCACATGGTTTTGGGTCGTGATCTTTAATTGGTCTTCATGGGGGAAAATTAGTATATACTGCCTTGCTTCCTCAATGAACTCAATATGCGTCTGGTTGATCTCCAGATAGATAATATCACATTGGTCATTGAGTCCTCTTAACACAATGTCGTGTTCACATTTATTATCGCCAATCAGTTCCAGACTGTTAGGGCAAAGCGCAAAATGAGGACCTGGTTCACAATTGCTTTTTAAGAGAACGACTTTATCAGATGATAATGATTTTAAGGCGAGGCGAGCTGCTGGTATAATGGTAACATATTTTTCCTGGTACACAGTGGGTACGGATTGCAGTAAGATTAGGTCAAAGTTCTCATTTTTCAGGATGGGGACATCAAGAAAGTATATTATCTCCTCAACTCCAATGAAGCATCGTACTCTAATGTGTGTCTGGAGTTCCCAAAGGGAATCACCGTCAAAGTTTGGCAAACGGTCATGGTAGTATTTAGTCAAGTCACGTAATGATTCGTACAAAGCCTGGGGCCTGATAATACTGGGATGGAGTTTCCCTAACTTACAAAATGTAATCGAGTTGTCAATATCCTGTATTATGTCTAACAGTAATTGCAAAAGGTTTTGGTTGTGTTCTAAAGCAGCATCTACTTGCCTAATATGAGTTTCTAAGGAGCTAATTTGTTTGAGCCTAGTCATTTCTTTGGCTAAGATATCATGATTGTAATCTATTTCGCTTAGTGTGCGATTCAGCTGATTTATCAAATCGTAGTTGATGGAATATTGTTGTTTAATCTGGTCTGCTAGATTTAATTGATTTTTCGCAAGGTGTTGTAAAATACTATCGTACTTTCGACCATCTGCAGCATCCAGATTTCCTGTAATAAATTTTACAACTGAACCTAAGCCATCGATAAGACCACGACGTTGACGTTTGGGGAGAATTGATTCTTGGATTTTATTTTCTGCTAATTTCATCATGTGTTCTAAAAGTTGTGATCTGGAGTGTACTGCGTCTCTTACTGCTTTATCGTCATCAATAATTTTGAGGATGTCTTCGTAGTGGTTACGTAGTGTCTTGATTTCTTGAATTAATCCGCCTGTTCTGTAATAGTGTACAATGGTATGGAAGAAGTCAGTCTGCTTAGCCAGTCCAAGTCGTATGGGGACGATTCCTAAGTTGGTAGTGATATTCGTGATTTGGGCACACCGCACTATCGCGAGGAGGCCCAAGCTGACGCTGTAAAAATGAACACGCTTGATTTTAGTTACCAGATGATTCACTAGATGGGGAATAACTGGATACGCTAGATGCGCTAGATGGCGGTAATTTACGAGGTCGTTTCACATTAGCAAAATGGATTTTCGTCTGAGTGTTCCCATGACGAGGTACAATGTTGGCAGTGGCGGTGGCAGGGTTAACAGATTGTAATGTTTCTTTGGTATATGTTGGCCGGGTTTTACTCTGAAGTTGTTTGGATTTGACGAATATCGTAGAGGGAGGATCTGGTGGATCTTCGCGTCCTTCATTCCTAGCTCCAATGACTTTGTCTTTAGTTTGGGCAATAGCCTCATGAACATCGCGATAGAGGGCGACCATCTTTTCCCGGTGTTTTGAGGTATAGTCATTTGCTAGGCGAGCCTCAAGATTTACCCGAAATAGAGGATCATTAGAAATATGGCCTTGTATTATTTCGAAGGGGGATAGTGAAGTAACAGAATGGATCGAATTGTTATAAGCCAATACGGCGTAGCGCACTTTCGTGTCTATGTCGTCCTTTTTGAATTCGTCCCTACAATTTAGAATTTTGATGTGGTCAACCAGGGTGGAATGAAATCTCTCTACCGGGCCATTCGAGTCAGGATGTTGGGATGAAACGTAGTGAATGTCTATTTTATGGGATGTCAGGAATTCCTTAACTAATGAAGAAGTTAACTCGGCCCCATTGTCCGAAATTATTACTTCTGGCACACCATGATGTGCGAAAAAGAGCATCAGGGCTTTTACCGTGTCCAGGGCTGAGTTACTTTTAACTAAATAAACCTGAGCATACTTCGAAAAGGGATCAAAAATTGACAAGAATTTGGTGTTTTCAAGGGTGATCTTATCGATATGTAGAGTGTGAAAAGGTCTGTTTGGTGTGGGGGTGATTCTATACTTGATTTTGAGTGGGATTCGGTCGTATTTCGTTTGTTGACATACTTCACATTGGTTTACCAGTTTCTGTATCAATTGTAGTTGATTTGGCCAGTAGTATCGTCGGGTGATTTGTGCGTTAGTTTCCGTAATTCCACGATGGTTGGTTTTTCCTATGTGGTAACTTCGTATGATTTCATTTCTGTTTTCCTCGTCCTCAACATCTTCCAGGAATTTTGTACATTTCGTCATGTGTATGTTGGATTCTTTAAAAGTACCCGCTAGGGTTGTAGCGAATTTCTGATAAATAGTTCCGTCATTGTCGTTTTGGAAGTAGATGTGGTATTTAATCTTTGGCCTAACGTATTCCTTAACAAACTTGATTACATCGGCTTGAAATGAGTCTTTCGAGATTTCTACCGACATCCGTTTCCTGTTGCGAAATGGGCTTTCTAACTTTACTTTCTTTGGGATTAATGCAACTTGTTTGAGAATAATTTGGTTCATGCCATGATTTACAGCTACGTCTCTTATTGGAATGGTTACCGTTACATTTCCGTCTGCATTAGAATGTACGGTAGTTAAGGATGATGAATCATCAGCGGCAGGCTGGGATGGACCAGGTTGTGGGGAGTTCGGTACAACTGATCTAGAATTCACTATTGGTTCAACGTTTAATGGTGAAGGATTCCTGCTGGTTTCAACTGGATCTATGTTGGGGTTCAAGCCTAACGAGTGGGCTGTTTCGTTTAGGAATTCGTCGATATCAAGTGGGACTTCTGTTTCGTCCAAAGTAACTACTACTGATGGTGATCGTGGTTCAACATTGATTGCAGATTGTTGTGCCCGGATGATGTCATCAATGATTGCTCGCATTGCTGCGGACTCTTCAGAAGTTGAGTCTTCACTCCAGTCTTCTAAGCTAATTGGTAGAGGACTTGGTGTAGTGACATCATCAGTATTATTGAGCTCATGAGATTCTATTCGAGAGAGAGCATCAGCTACTTTATTGGCAGAGCCCGGTTTGTATTTTATCTCGAAGTTGTAGTCGCTCAATTTTAGACGCCATCGATACAATTTGGAATTTGGATCACGTAATCCAAATAGCCATTGAAGGGGTCGGTGATCAGTGTAAAGCGTGAACTTTACTCCCCATAAATATGGTCTAAAGGTTTTTAGCGCTTCCACTACAGCAAGTAGTTCTTTCTCAATTGTCGAGTATCTTTTCTCCGAATCGCATAGAGTACGACTTGCGTACGCAATCGGGAGGTCAACTCCGTTATGATTCTGCGAAAGCACCGATCCTATTGCAACATCGCTTGCATCCGTGGTGACACTGAAAGGTTTTTCAAAATCTGGGTATTGCAAAATAGGATCGTTGCAGAGCAACGTTTTGCAATACTCAAAACATGACCTATATTCGGGGTCATTAACGTTAATGGTGGCACCTTTCTTTAGAGCAGCTGTAAAGGGTTTTGTAATGGTTGCAAATTAGTCGATGAATTTCCTATAGTATCCCAATAGTCCTAGAAATCTTTTGATTTCAGTTCTAGTTTTTGGTATCGGGAAGTTTTGAACGGCCGCGATTTTGTCGGGGTTCGGCTTGACACCCTCAGGAGTTACAACATGACCGAGGTAAGCAATCTCCTTTCGAAGGAACTCAGTCTTATCAGGTTGTAACTTGAGGTTGGCCTTTCGGAGTCGTTCAAATACTTGCCGTAGCCTGATAAGATGATCTGTCAAGCTGGGGCTGAATATCAAAATATCATCGAGGTAAACCACACATATTTCTCCGTGCAGACCTCGCAGGACGTTGTTCATTAATCTTTGGAATGTTGCCGGGGAGTTTTTCAATCCCATGGCCATTTTACGGAATTCGTAATGTCCAGTTTCGGTGGAGAAAGCAGTTTTTGGAATTGAGTCCTGATCGAGTTCCACTTGGTAATAGCCTGATTTTAAATCAAGGGAGGAGAAGAAACGGCATCTACCCAATTTATCCAGTAAATCTGAAATATTCGGTAAGGGGTATTTATCATCAACAGTACGCTCGTTCAGCTTTCTAAAGTCAATTACTATTCTATATTTTTGTTTACCCGAAGCGTCTGATCGCTTAGGGACAATCCACAAAGGGGCGTTATACGGGGATTCAGAAGGTTGAATTATTTTTTGTGCTAACATTGACTCTATTTGCTGTTGTACCTCGTGCCTAAGCACGTGAGGGTAGCGATATGGCTTGACATAAATGGGTTCTGATGGTGAGCTGGTACTGATGTGATGCTTGACTTGGTGAGTGAAAGTTAGAGGGCTGTCATCATCATGGAAGAGATCTCGGTACTCGTACAGCAATTTTTGAATAGCTGCACGCTCTTCTGTGTTTAAATGGTTAAGTCTAAATTTTGTGATATCCAACTGTCTACGGGATTGCACTGGGGTATGTGAGGTTATTTTTTGATTATCTTCCATAAATAGACTATCAGAAATAGGTTCAGCATGAAATGTTGTGTTCAGGTGAATTCTTATGGGTGTCTCATCGGGGTTAGTAACTTGAACATGTGCATAGCAATTATCGACGTTAGTTACACATTGGGGCAGTTCTACGCCTTGGAACTTTTGTCCGCAAATGATTGCAGTTCCATTTTGTACTCCCTTTACTTTCACGTGAATTTGTTGGATGGTCCTAGCCTCTACTAAAAATGATTCAGTTTTAGATAGGTCATGCAGGTCGTCGGTTTCTCGATAAAATAAAGGCAGGGCAATGTGTTGGGTTCTTAGTATGTTTTCCCCTACATCAACGTTTGCTTTTACTAACTTCAAGTTATCTAAACCAATTAACATATCATAAAAATCGTGAAACTTGAAAAGGCTGAAAGGCAGAGTCAAATTCCTCTCGTTAAATAGTTCAGCGCATGGTACTAGTTCAGTACCGCTCGAACCTCCGTAGAGGAAACAACTGCTCGAGAAAAGCAAACAATAACGCGAGTGCAACCGGGTATTTTTTTCTCTCGGTCGGCATTATGTCCGTGGAAAGTGGCGGAGGAAAGCCGTCGATCGCGGAAATTGTGTCGCGAACGGAGGCCGACCTTGCGAAACACAAAACGTTCACTCGGCAGATTCCTGACGGGGCCGTCAACAAATCGTTCGGTGAGTTATACAGCGTAGTGAAATCCCTGTGCGAATGCTTACGCGAATGCGATGAACGGATCAGCGTGGAATCAAGAAAAGTCATCGAACTGGTGGAAGAGAACACCTCATTGAAATCTAGGATTGGCTTTCTGGAACAAAGGCCTAATAGAGAAGAATACTTCACTGATGAGGATATACTAGACCAAGAAACGGACGAGCAACAAAAGCAAAAGAGGAAGAGAATGCCATCGCAATCTCCAAATCTAGACTTAGGAGTACAAAATCAAGCTAGTTCATGTCCAAAACAAAATCAAACACAAGATCCTTCGCACGATAATTACACGACTGATGAAGACGACCTGGCTAAGGAGACAGGATGGATCCGTAAAAAAATAAAAAAGAAGAGATTCAATCACTCTAAACCAGAAAATAAAACTACACCTCCTATGGTTCCATCAACTTCCAGTAAGGGGAAAGAAAAGAAGGCATACCCCCCTCCGCCGATAACAGTGGTTGGAATTAAGGAGTATCCGACTTTATTAGCCGTTCTCGAAGAGGCTACAGACAAGCAATGTAGGGTAACAGCCCTAAACAATGATCAATGGAAGGTAAATGTGCCGGATGGAGATACCTACCGTCTTGTATCGCTGAAGCTAAAAGAAAACAATTTTCATTGGTTCAGCTATGAAAATAAAAACACGCGGGCCATTAAAGTGGTAGCCAGAGGTCTACACCAAACATGCCAGACGGAAGATATAATGGGTGATCTCCGAAAGCAAGGCTTAAAGGTAATAGACGCTATAAATCTGAAAAAAAGAGTCAGAAATGGAGAACAGGGGGCAAAAACTGTAACCTTCCGTGATCTCCCATTATTCATGCTGGCGTTTGACAACTCAGAAGTCCTGGAGAAAATTTATAACATCAAAACAATCCTAAATCTGGTTGTACGTATTGAACCCCTCAGGAAATCAGGACGCCAGATACCACAATGCAAGAAGTGTCAAGGGTACCTACACACAAAATCCTTCTGCGAAAAAGAGCCACGCTGCGTCAGGTGTGCAGGAAAACACTTATCTAGCGATTGTAAGTCACCCCTCGACTCGACCCCTAAATGCGTTAATTGCGGGAAGCACCATCCAGCTAATTACAGAGGCTGTGAAATTGCAAAGGAGCTCCAAAAAATTAGAAACCAATCTAAAAACCCAAATAAGACTACCCAACCGACAAAAAGTAGTAACACCAAGGCTCCCCAGACCAGGAGAGCATCGGTGTCTTATGCAAGTGTTGTGGCAGGGAAACAAGATGGAAACGTGAGGGAACTGAAAGTACCTACTCTCAATAAGACTCCAACTGTAGAGGAAGCTCTTGGGAAACTACTCAAATTCATGGAACGACAAAATGCCACGAATAATGCTATGCTGGTGCGAATGGAAAAGCTAGAAAAAAGCTTATCTAAGCAGCGCTAAACCTATAGTACGTTATGGAGCATCAAACCTTTCGTATTGCAACCTGGAATGCCAATGGACTCATGAATCACGTCCCTGAACTTGAAGCATTCCTTTTTAACTCCAAGATTGACATTTGCTTGATATCAGAAACTCACTTCACCAAGCAGAGCTATTTGCACATCAGGGGTTATCTAATTTACCACGCTCTTCATCCTGCTAATAAAGCTAGAGGGGGCTCAGCAGTTTTGATTAAAAATTCAATTAAACATTATGTGCATTCCAAGATAGAAGATGAAACCATGCAAGTTACCTCAGTCAGTATTTCGCTAAAAGGTAAGGAGTGTAACATCTCTGCAATCTACTGTCCACCAAGGCATAACCTGAAGGAAGCTGATTACACAAAACTGTTCGCACAGGTCGGCAAAAGATTTATTATTGGAGGGGACTTCAATGCAAAACATACCTTTTGGGGTTCAAGGCTGACAACAGCTAAAGGACGGGAGCTTTTTAAAGCCGGGCAAAAAGGCAACTGCAAATTTATGTCATCAGGTGAGCCTACCTATTGGCCCACTGATGTTACAAAGACACCAGATATAATAGATTTCTTCGTATTGAAAGGTGTTTCTAGTAACTGTGCATATGTAAGTGGAAGTGCCGACTTGTCAGGAGACCACTCTGCTATCATACTAACTTTAAGTGAATCCGTCATCAACAAAGAACAAGTACCCTGGCTTGTTAATCATCAAACAAACTGGGAGGACTTCAGGACACACATATCAACACACATTGAGCTAAATAGGCCGCTGAGAACAACAGATCAATTGGACGTAGAGGTGGAAGAATTCACCGAATTGATACAAGAAGCAGCGTGGCGCTGTACCCCTGCCAGTACTGTACCTTCAAACAGAGATGGATTTATCTACCCGGTGGCTGTTCGAGAACTTCTGAGGAAGAAACGCAAAGCAAGAAAAAGATGGCAGATAACTAGATTTCCCGGAGACAAGACAAAACTAAATCAGCTAACGAAGAATTTGGATTCACTAATAAAGGAAATTAAACAAGAAACACTATCTAGGAATATTCAAGCACTAACAGCTGATCAAACCACTGATTACTCCTTGTATAAAGCCGTAAAAGGCACCAAACGACCGCAGATGCCAGCTTCACCCATTAGAACAGATGATGGGAAGTGGGCCAAAAGCGCAAAAGAGAAAGCTATGTTATTCGCGCAGCATCTATCCAAGACCTTCTCTCCATTACCACAGCAAACAAGTGAAGAAGAACTAATCGTACATAATAGTGTGGACAGTATTGTGATAAAACCTGTGAAGTTCCAAGAGCTCTCTGCGTGTATCAAGCATGAGCTAAAAACAAAAAAAGCGCCAGGATACGATCTTATTAAGGGTCAAGTAATTAAAGAACTGCCCGAAAAAGGGGTGCGGAAGCTCTTGTATCTGATAAATGCAGCTTTTCGGCTCAAATATGTCCCCTCATCGTGGAAGGCAGCAGAGATTATTATGATTTTAAAACCGGGAAAAGAGCCAACCGATGTCAGGTCGTATAGACCTATTTCACTGCTCCCAGTCATTTCAAAACTATTTGAAAAGCTACTCAAGAAAAGACTAAATGAAATCATAGAAGGCAAAAACCTGATACCACTACATCAATTTGGATTTAGAGCCAAGCACTCCACCGTAGAACAAGTCCACAGAGTAACTGATGTGATTGAAGAAGCCCTAGAGCATAGAAAGGTTTGCAGCGCGGTATTTCTCGACGTGTCACAGGCCTTTGATAAAGTCTGGCATAAGGGGCTGGTATACAAACTACAAGGCATGCTACCTCAGCAGTACTGCCACATACTCGAATCCTACCTCTCTGGAAGGTATTTCAGAATAAAAGTAGAGGATGAATATTCACAACTCGAGAGAATCACAGCAGGCGTACCTCAGGGAAGCGTTTTAGGACCCCTGCTTTATCTATTGTTCACGCAGGATGTGCCAATAACAAGAGAAACAACCGTAGCCACGTTCGCAGATGATACTGCAATTTTAGCTGTTGCAGATTCAGTAGAAGAATCGACAGGAAAACTCCAAGAAGCCACCGTTGCTGTACATGAATGGACGAAGAAGTGGCGGATGAAACTCAATGAAACAAAATCAACACATGTCAACTTCACGAATAAAAAGATAACACCAATCCCTCTGGTAATAAATCGGAATATCATACCATATGCAAATTCAGCAAAATACCTGGGCATGACATTAGATGCCAAGTTAAAATGGAAAGAACACGTTAAGAAAAAAAAGGAAGAACTATCCATCAAGTTCAGGAAACTTTACTGGCTCATGGGACGATGTTCACAACTCAATATCCACAATAAAGTACTCTTGTACAAGACAGTGCTAATGCCCATTTGGACCTATGGCATCCAGCTGTGGGGTTGCACAGCTAAGACGAATATCAAAATTATACAAACATTTCAGAATAAGGTTCTGAGGAGCATAGTAAACGCTCCTTGGTATGTAAGGAATGATGACCTCCACAAAGACCTCCAAGTGGAGACAGTCACCGATGTCATAAAGAAGCTAGCTATGGGATATGAGCGCAGGCTTCTTAAACATCCAAATCCGGCTGCTATCCAGCTACTTGACAACTCACAACAAATTCGACGCCTGAAGAGAACCAAGCCCCTGGACCTTCTGTGCTGACAATGAGTGACGTGCAGTTCAAGTGCGGTAAAAGTTAATGAGCTCTCACCGCAAAAAGTGTTAAAATTTGTGAACTAAATAGCTAGATAGTTACCTGATTTATCAATGTAACTAGTTGTTATATTATCTGAATAAACGCATGAAAAAAAAAAAAAAAAAAAAAAAAAAAAAAAAAAAATGGTACATGGGTCTTTTTCTGTACTAATGAGGTTCCATGTGCTGTTCTAACCTTGCATGGGTCATTTTCTATTTTCCTCGAGAAATAGGCTTCAGCTACTTGGGGATTTATGAAACTTCTTGAGGAGCCTGTGTCTATTAATATTTTCAAATTAAACCTTGGCATAATAATAAATGGTAAACTATTACTAATGTTATAAAAGTCGATTACTGGTAGTGTTATGTTAGCCGTGTTAGTAGTGTTATGTGTGATAGTGGGTTTCAGTTGAGGGTTCACTGACCCTCCTGTGATCCTAAAAAAGGATCAGGTGAGTAGGTTGGGGTCGCTGAAGACACTGTCACATCTGAAATCGCAAGATTTTGTAGCTTTGGAAGTTGACTTTCGTCATTGGGAGGTTCGTACGTGTTGTCGATGGGAACAGGTGTTAGGGTATAAGCATAACCTTCACTATCGTACATCATTATTTGATCCGGGGTTCGTTCGTTCGTCTCCGTCATGTCATCAATTTCCACGTTGTTGAAATTTGTTTGCCTTGTAGACATGCTCATCGGACGGGGATAATTGTGCGTCCTGTTTGTTCCACTATTCTGCGAATAGGGGGGACGAGAACCAAAGGAATTTTGTTTCTGAGGGAGTTGGTTTCCTGACGGTTGGGAAAAGGTTTGTTGATTTGAGTTCTGGAAGGTTGATGGGCCTTTAGGTTGGAATGGTTGAAACGTTCTGGGTTGTGGATTAGGTGTTCTGGGCACAAATTGTTGGTACAGGGGTGTTCTGGGCACAAATTGTTGGTGCAAGGGTCGTCTTGGAGGAATGTTGGTTGGTGGAGGTTTCGCAATTTTCTTGTGATATTGCATCTCATTCGTGAGGATGTTTAGCACCTCTCCTAGTGAAGAGGGGTTCCTAGCTCGAATCAAGCTACCTATTGAATCCTGTAAACCCGTTAAAACTACTCGCAGTCCTAACGATTTTACTAAATCCGTTAGGATTTCCTTCCTATTATCCCTTTCCCTGGTTTGTATGAAAGCAACCGCGTCATTCACTAGTGACACTACCCTAGTGTGAAATTGATAGCATGTCTCGCCTTGCTTTTGTTCCAGTCTGCCAAATTCTATCAAAATAGTTTGCAAATCCCTATGATCGCTGTATGTTTCCAATAAAGCAGATCTTAATTCTAAATAATTGGAACAGCCATAACCTAAAATTAGGTCTAAGGCTGGACCTTGAATTTTTGCTCGAATCGATGCAAACAAAACAAAATTATTAAAGCTACTAGGATTTGCTGTGTCATAAAACTGATTGTACAAGTGATCGGTAATTTCTAAAAATTTCGTTAATAATAATTTTTCTCCTCTAAAAATGGGAATCATGTCTAGGTATTCCCGTTTAATACTGTTCTCGGCTGAGGGCTGAAAGAATACCAGTTGCGGGGTTGCTGGGGTTGGAGTCGGAGGAAGTTGCGCTCCTGCGCCGTCGGTTGCGTCTCCTGCATAGGCCATCTCGGAACTGGGGATTTCCGGAATGGGGTCTAGGAGTCTTCGCGGAATGACGGGGAATAACTCCCTAAGCGAGGGTCGGGATTTACGATCTTTCGGATCTTTCGGAATGTTGAATGCTGTTCGTACGGATGAATTGATGACGTATTACGACAGCTGTGTTCCTCACGTGTCGCTTACTAGGTGTGGGGGCAAGTGCTGATCAAGCAAGGTCTTCGGCTTGGTCTTATCTTTCTCGGAGGGAGAGAGATTAGGTCTTCCGGTGGACGGCTCTGGTAGCCTTTTAAACGAATAAAAGCAAAACAAAAGGGTTCTATAATATTACGATTGTCTTGAGTAGCTTTACTTGCGTACTTTTTGTTAGTTTTCTACTTAACTTCTTGTTAAGTTTCTTGTTTAATTGTTCTGTTTCTTCTTAATCTAGGGGTCGTCGCAGGGCAGGACGACAGAGTTTGACAGGGCAGCAAACTCTATCTTGCGGGGGCAGCAAGATTTACTGAATCTCGATCGGGGGGCACTGTCGGGAGTAGATTCTAAGAGAGATAGCAGGGTATAGGCACAAGCTAACCGTTGAATCACTCACCAGACCAGTACGCAGGGCATCCCCTTTCGAAGGTTCAGGAGTTCCGGGTCCAAGCGTCCAAACGTATCCTTTCGCGGAGTGAGCACACTGCACTACAGTCGCTATACTACGTTGAATCACGGGTTTGACACTAGATGACTTTCCACACACGAATCGAGCTCACTGCAAGCTCGCGAATGAAAATGTCTCGAGTCGAACTTGGATCGAAAAGTTTGGTCGATAAGTTTGGTTGGGTAAACGGGTCGTTTTCGCACTTTGTCACGAAAATTGTCCGGGAGACTGCGCCACTTATATTTCAAGTTTGTAACACTTGGTTTTTAAAAAAAGACTTTCGAAATTTACCAGAGACTTTATTAGCACTTTGAGTACAGAGCGTGACACGGAGTAACTACACGAGTGACGGATGGATCGGAACTGAGCTGGAGCCGAAGGGAGCTCGCTTATATACCCTCGGTTGCTGACATCAGCGTTACCGTACTATTCGTGAATGTAACTTATATATAAAATGTAACACATGAGGCAGTAAGACAGTAAGTGCATTCTATGAAACTAATAACTACCAACTTAGCCAATTTTTCAAATATCACATAAATATATATTTTTAAAAAACATTTTGATTGATAACGTAAACACGAAACGCGTCTCAAGTGAGTCTTGTAACCCCTTTTTGTTATTTTATTTCTATCTAAAATTTAAAATATTTTTAAAAAATCATAATATGATTTTAAAATGAAATATACAATTAATAATATTGCAGCCTTTTATTCATTGATAGTTACAAAGAACGCTGAATTGAGGGGATTGTATGTTTGGTGGGTGATGAGGAAGATACGTATTCACGACAATTTGGTAAATTAAAAGGAAAGAGGTTTCGAAGAAATTATTTAGGCAAATTATATAGTCCGTTAGTTATTCCGAGGTGGGTTTTATTGCCATAAACCCGCGTAATTACCGTACACATTAGCTGGAAGAGGTCCACCTGCAGAGAACAGCCTAGTACCGGAGTAGTCATAGCAGTGGGTGTAGATTGCGGGAGTGTATTTCACCTGGTGAAAGCCGTCCATAAGTTCTTCATCGGGGAACTGGAAAACAGAAACGAGAGTGAACGTCTTCCAAAAGGTGGGATGTGGCGATGGAAAATATTTGTTGGAGCCACCTTGTAATCAAATTGATATTTGGCCTTCTAGAGCCTGGGAAGGTTATGACCACAAGTCGCATAGGTACCTACTAGGAGTCACAATCAAAGAATAAATCCAATTAGACACGACCCTACAATTAGATAATTGTCACCCTGTTGCAACAGGGTTTCGCCTCGATACGTACGAGACGTGTCCAGAAAGCTAGTGTACTGAGGCTCTCACGACTGTAGGGAGTATTTTTTTAGTATGTTGGCTACACTGCGGTACTCCTAACCTTTAAAACAAGACCAGTTACTGAACTCGTTCTGGTCTTGTTTTAAAGGTTAGGAGTACCGCAGTGTAGCCAACATACCTACTAAAAAAATATTCCTGTGACCACAGTTTTCAACGTACTGAACTTCAGTACGTTGAAAACTGTGGTCACATGAATTGTTCTTGTTAAACATATTGATTGAGTCTGCTGCCCTGCAAAATCCGTGTCGTTATCCGTTAGCTTGTTGGAAAGGAATAATCTCCATAGGGATGTTTTTTTTTCGCGGTATCGACACCGTTACTTTTTTCAAGAATCTTTTCTTACTTCCAAGTTTCACAGAAGACTACAAAGCCTGATCGCCACCATGCCTGAAGTACCACCATTTGTCAACAACCTTGACATAACAAAGGACAGACACTATTCTTAAAGTGCTGAAACATTTTCGACATTGCTCCCTTCAGGTATTCATCCGGAATGAGAACACCCGCATTATGTAGTTGAATAACGGCTGAATTCACACAGAGCTGAAATGAAATGAAAAGATTTAAAGCTAAGTAAACGCTTGCATACGAGTCTGCAACACATTGAAACATTTTCATGCTAGGACGATCACGGCCGAAACTGGCTTCAGGAGCCACTCAGGTGATTTGCGTATCATAATTCGAATTTAGAGTTCCCTCAAGAGTTTGTATACCGAGTGTCAGCTTTCTAGGATGATCAGGGCCGAAACTGGGAAGTAATATCAAACTGTAAAGTACCTACCTAATTCCAATAACGAACAACTTCACTTCTGATGGTCATAATCATCATTGTGGCGACTTGGGACAAATTTCGTGACGATTTTTTTTTCTATGTGCCATATGAAAGACATGAAAATGTCAAAAATGGAGATGATCACTCATTCAACTGATACTGTCCAGCATCTAGTAGGACTGGAAACGTGAAACAACTCAACTGTGCACTTATGTCAGGCATGGGTGCGGCCAGGACAAATGAACACGGCCTCATGGATTGTGTTGTTTCGCGCCTTCCCCTTCCAGTGTTCCAGTTCCACCATTATAAAATAACTGATAGGTACCTACTCCACTTTAGTGAGTTCGCGTTGTTTGAGATTGAGAAATTCCGATTCAATACATACTTCGTGCAGTTTTTTGCATTGTTTGTCGGCTGTTACTTGGTAGGTAGGTGCAATGTCAATGTCAAAAATCTCAGTTTGGGATTTCTTCAAAAAACAATCTAACAAACGTTTTAGCTGTGTGCAACTTGCTTGAAGTGACTCCTACCAAAAAGTGCGACCTACCTAATAAATGTTCTTAAATTTAAATTGTTCAAGTATTTTTCAAATAATTTTGACATGGATAATATCCATAATAGACATATTATGTCTATTATCTGGGGGTCAGTCAAAAATTTCCGCCATCAAAACAAAATTAAAAAAAAAAAGTAAAAAAAACATTGTAACGTTTTTTGGGACACTTTCGGTGGTTGGAGATGGTAGCGAGTATCATGAAAGTTTTCTAAAAAAGCAGACGATTCCAAAAATTGGTGAAAGATTTCTGTGCGATGAACACTACAGAAGTTCCATTTCCCTACCAACGGCTTGGTTGTACGTGAAAATCATAAGAATGTTTTCGTTACGGTTTTGGGTGGCTCCTAAACCTAAAAAGTGCTTGTAGTGAATATTAAACGACCTATATTTAGCCTCCTAAACCTAAAAAGTGCTTGTAGTGAATATTAAACAACCTATATTTAGCCTCGCAACAAATAAGTAGGTCCCTAGCAGTTGTTTACACCGATATCATTGGATGAATGTAATGACACTACAGTAGCATCCATGCCGTGCGTTGCCTAGGACCGAATTGGTAGAGATGAAACCTGGAGACGGAAATTAACATTTGAATAGAATGAGTTGAGACTTGGTGTATTCTCGTGTTTTTTATCTTTTATTAATATTTATTAACAATAGTAGCAGTGAAAGTACAATTATGGCGCAGTCGGTAGGACCGCCAGCATTCGCGGTCACAAATAAACCCATCACCCCAAATTGCGATCCAAATTCAGCTGAATTGTTCCGCATCTTGATTCAAGAGTACGAACACAGGAATTCGCAGTTTCTGGAGTCGATGGTAATATCTATGAATCAGTTCTTTGAATCAGTGATGAATGAATCTCGTGTGCATGATATGGAATTTCCAACATTTGATTGGAAAACCCAAGATCCAAATATCTGGATGACCATTTTCGAACGCAGCTGTTCAGCCAACAAAATGACTGATGAACAGAAAATTAACCATTTTATAATGAACCTTTCATCCAACCAAACCACTGTTGGAAATTGGATGTGTAGTCTTCTGTTGGATGAGCGGCATACCAACTACAGCTGGGCTGACTGGAAAGAGAAGTTCTTGAGCTCATTTCGTGGGAATAAATTAGAGCTAGCCAAGCGTGCTAATTCTTACCGATACATTGGTGGTAGCCTGATAGAATATTATTATGAAAAACTGCAACGCCTCACCAAAGCGTATGGGAACCTTTCTGATCAGGTTATCAATACTTTTGTAATACTGGGCTTACCTGAAGCTATGCAAGATCTGCTGTGTATTCATGATTTTATAACTAAAGATCAATTGATGCTAGCTATGTCCCGTCTACGGCCAATGGAACGTAAACCTTCGCCTCCTGTTAAAGATTTAGTCCCGGCTCGGGGAATATTACGTACAAACCACGAAGTCTTGAGCTCGCATTCCGACCCTTCACCACCATATTCGCCTTTGATTGGGAATATCAAGATGAATGGTGTGGAGGTTCCCGCTTTAATGGACACAGGGGCTTCTGTCAATCTGGTGAATTCCCGGTTAGCTAACAGTCAAGGGTGGAAATGTATAG
The DNA here is from genome assembly GCA_963920205.1 of Stenodema calcarata. Taxonomy (NCBI): domain Eukaryota; kingdom Metazoa; phylum Arthropoda; class Insecta; order Hemiptera; family Miridae; genus Stenodema; species Stenodema calcarata. Next base: position 2,396,900 of record OY986051.1, read on the forward strand.
CTGTAGATCAGGTCCTGAGAGGTTTCGATGGAAGTTTAGAACGAGTCCAACAAGCAGTTCAGGTAACCATTGAGTCCAATGGTGTGGTTGTGAGTACTGCTGCCTACGTAATTGGTATCATGTCATATGAAGCGATTATTGGTTTACCAACGTTGAAAAAGTTGGGTTTCCAGCTATCGCAAGAAATTTGTCAGATAACTCCTAGAACAGATCAACCCGAGAACCTTATCTTCACCAAAGAGGATGCACTTCGGAGATTCCCGAAGATTGCGGAGTATAGGGGTTCCCCTGACTGTTTGATAGAGTTCATCTTGCGACATGATGCTCCAATAGTGAAAAAGAAGCCGTATCGGTTATCCAGGGAAAAATACGCATGGTCACAAGAGAAGATACGAGTACATGACCTGCTTGAGAGGGGTATTATCAGGCCATCAGAGTCCGAGTATGCGTCGCCCTGCGTAATCGTCCCCAAGGAAGACGGTTCCTGGAGATTGTGCCAGGACTATAGAGAGGTCAATACATATACGGAGCTTGACCCATTTCCATTCCCTGTAATCGACGATATCATCTGTGGGTTTGGAGGTTGCAAGTTCTTCTCTAAATTTGATCTCAAGGATGGTTTCAATCAACTTCCCTTGAGTGAAACTACCAAGAAATATTCGGCATTTGTTTTACCTTTCGGACATTTCGAATTTAATCGACTACCATTCGGCTGGAAAAACTCCCCATCGAAATTCCAAAGATTCGTGACGAAAGTTTTAGGTGGATTACTAAAAGACCCACTTATCTGTGTTTACATAGATGATATAATTGTCGGAGGTCACACCGAAAAAGAATGTGCGGCTAAAACCTATAAAGTTTTAAAATGTTTGATGGAAGCCAATCTGCGGTTGAACCTCGACAAGAGCATATTTACTCAAGCCCAAATACCTTTCCTTGGCAGAATCATTGATGGTGATTCAAAAACAACAAAACAAGAATCAATTGATAAAGTAAAAAGCATGAAGAGACCCCATGACCTTCACTCATTAAGGGTTTTCACGGGACTAACGGGTCATTTCCGTGCATTCATTCCCAATTACTCCCACATAGTTCGACCATTAGATCAACTGAAAACAAAAGGTACCAAATTCAACTGGGATCTCGAAGCAGAACATGCTTTTCAAACCTTAGTAGCGAAGATCACTTCAAATCCCATACTCCAGTTACCTGATTGGTCAGTAGCATTTGAATTGTGTACGGATGCCAGTCATTATGGCTGTGGGGCGATCTTGTATCAACGGGACAGCACTCAGAAGAAAAACAAGCAATTGCGAGTCATCGGGTATTATTCCCACACTTTCAGCAAACCCGAAATAAATTATTCGGTAACCGACAAGGAAGGGTTAGCCGTTATAAATGCCATCAAGTATTTCCGAACATACCTCGAGGGGCGCGAATTCATTGTACACACGGACCATCAAGCTTTGACCCATATAATGACTCTAAAGGAACCCAAAGGCCGCCTGGGTCGGTGGCAAGTATTCTTGATGGGGTTCAACGCTAAAATTAACCATAGGAAAGGAAAAGAATTGGAGGATGCCGATGCCATCTCTCGGTTATGCATCCAGGAGCCTAGGGATGTATATGCTCTTCTCGGAAATGGTTCAGACGGGAGCATACTCGTCAATCGCGAGAGAATTTCGGAAGTACTAGAGTCATACCACGACTCTCCTCATTCAGGGGGTCACGACGGTTTCCTTAAAACCTACAAGAAAATTCAAAAACGATTCTTTTGGCCAAAAATGAAAACTGATATATTAAACTATGTAAAAACTTGCCATGACTGTAAAATTGCTAAATTCAAATTTCGACCTAAGCCCGATGCTATGATCATCCCAAAGCACGCTGAAAACCCCTTCGAAACACTTCATCTTGACTTCGCGGAAATGTGCAAGAAATCCGACCTCAACCGAACAACTAAGTCATTCCTCGTTGTTGTGGATGAACACAGCCGATACTGTTACACGAAGTCAATGAAAGAGAGTTCAAAAGCGGTCATAAACTACCTTAAAACCTTTCCTCACCTCCAAAAAGTAAGAAAAATTGTTACAGACAACGGAACCCAATTCACTTCTGAAGCTTTCAATAAGTTTGCTACTGAGCTCGGGATTACATTAGTCACAACATCGCCCTACCATCCCGCTCCTAATGGACTTGTTGAAAGGAAAATCAGAGATGTGAAGCTCTAAATGAACCTACACCCTAATTTCAGAGGAGGGTGGAAATCTTGCTTGGAAGCAGCAACCAATCATCTGAACCGATCCTATTGTTCAAGTATAGGCTGCTCTCCGCACCGAAAAGCTTTTGGGTCCTGTTTTCCAGCAGATGAACGCTACGGAATACCCAATGCCTTGGTGGAGGAGACTCCATGGACTCAAGAAAGAGAAGAGGCCTATAGACAGGGTATCAAGAAGGCCTTCGACTCGCGTCACGCTAAAAGTATTCCAAAGTTGCAAGCAGGTCATCAGATTCTTGTCCAACAGGGATACTCCAACAAGAGACCAATTATTAAAGGACCTTATCTTGTAAAGAAAGTCAGGGTGATGAACCACATCCCGAAGACCATCATATATGAAGATCCCCAAGGAATTGAGAAAACAGCTGCTCTGAAGAATGTACTACTATATCATTTCAGGGGAAGTGATCCTTCTACGTCCGGGGGAATGTAATGACACTACAGTAGCATCCATGTCGTGCGTTGCCTAGGACCGAATTGGTAGAGATGAAACCTGGAGACGGAAATTAACATTTGAATAGAATGAGTTGAGACTTGGTGTATTCTCGTGTTTTTTATCTTTTATTAATATTTATTAACAATAGTAGCAGTGAAACTACAATATAGATAATATCCGTTGGATATAGATAATAGATAATATTATTTATATTTCATCAAAAATAATTTCGGTGATGGCTAAATTAAAGTCCAAGACATCCGCTGAACGTGTACAAATAATATTTGTATATTATACTGCCAGAGGAACTTTCAAAAGCAGGTTGACGCGTTTATCCATTCGTTACCGGGTACCTCTTCTATGACTAACGAGGAGAAAATTTTCCAGTATAACAAAATGATCGCAAGTTGAATATTAAACAACCTATTGTTTGCCTCGCAACAGATAAGTAAGTACCTAGCCGTTGTTTACACCGGTATGATTTTGAGAAGACACATCCATGATCTAAAAGGTCTCCCTGTAAGGGAGATTTTTTCTCAAGTGTTCTTCCGATTGTTTCTATAAAAGAAGTACCTACCAACAAACATTAGAAATTACCTTCATTTCCGTAGCACGAAACGTACCTCAGAACAAAAAACTCGAAATCACAAAAACCATATGATGTTCCAAACAGCTCGTAAAGCGGCCCACTCACGATCCTGCAGCAGGAAGTGGGGGGAACCGAAAATTTCCCCCTCTTCGGACACGGGCCTGTGTGTGGTGGCCTTCCTGCCGCAGGTGTCCTGCAGAGCTTGTCGGATGGGATTCCCATCCGACCAACCTGCGGTCTGGCTTCCCCCACCCTGTCAACCTGCAAGGTCCGACCGTGTGTGGGGCTGCAGGACGACATTAGAGTGTTGTTATCACCAGCCATGACAGAAATCGGTTATCATCCGCCATGATAGAAAAATTATCATTTGAATTTCGGCGGGAAAGTGCCGGTTCGGGCTGGGGGAGAGCGAAGAGGGGGACTTCGTAGCACTCCCCACTTCCTGCAGCAGGATCGTGTGTGAAGAGCGTAGGAGAGCGAAGAGGGGGACTTCGTTGCACTCCCCACTTCCTGCAGCAGGATCGTGAGTGGGCCGCTTTAGTATGAAAATTGACCTGTATTTTCAACCTAAATTGTCCCAATTCGCCAAAATACCTTGAGTTCCTTTTGGTTTATTATCTTCGATAATGAACCATTGGAATCGCCCAAAGAAAAAAAAATTTTAACCCCCCCTCAAAATTGGTTGGTTTACGTTTCAAGATACGTAGATTCAGAAAATCGAATAAAAAAAAATCCGTCCGTCCGCCGTACGCCGTACGCCGTCCGCCGTACGCCGTCCGCGCCACTTTGCCCAGTTAGCGTTGAGTTAAAATTACGAAATTTTTTTTATGGGTTTCGACCAACCCCACAATGGTCCTCGAAACTTTTCATAACCCTAGGTCAAGGGGAAGGGGTTCAAAACGAATTTTGAAAATTTGAAAATCTCATATCTCGAAAAATTCCCATCAAACGGTATGTTTTTTATTTCATATTTAGATAGAGTTTGTTCCGTAGAATTTTTTAAGACCATCCGCAGCTGTGTACGACCAGCCGTTCGTTCACAATGACGGCTCAAAGTTTGTGCCTCACAACACGATCGTGTATCAAACTGTTGAAATACAGGTCCATTTTCATACTAACAAGCTCTTTGGAACATCATATGGCTTAAGTGATGTCGAGTTTGTTGTTCTGAGGTGCGTTTCGTGCTACGGAAATGAAGGTAATTTCGAATGTTTGTTGGTAGGTACTTCTTTTATAGAAAAATTATTACCGACGTAGTATTAAAAACCCCAGCATTATATCGTATTAATTAATCATAATTAATAATAATTATTATTAATAATAAATACGAATTATTAATACCTAACAATAAATTATAATAATTTTCACTAGGTACTTGATAAAATTGTTAATAATTAGTGATAATTGATAATAATAATTAATCTAACATTTAGGATCTAGACATTTAGACCTAGTGATCTAGACAGAAGGGTGATCTGTACAAAGAAGATAATGAACCGTTGTGTCAAGAATTTGCAGAGTTTTTTGGTTTATTATCTTCGATAATGAACCATTGGAATCGCCCAAAGAAAAAATTTTTATAACCCCCCCTCAAAATTTGTTGGTTTACGTTTCAAGATACGTAGATTCAGAAAATCGAATAAAAAAAAATCCGTCCGTCCGCCGTACGCCACTTTGGCCAGTTAGCGCTGAGTTAAAATTACGAAATTTGGTTTCTGGGTTTGGATCAGCCCCACAATGGTCCCCGAAACTTTTCATAACCCTAGGTCAAGGGGAAGGGGTTCAAAACGAAATTTAAAATTTCGACAATGTCATATCTCAAAATATTTAACTGAAACGTATAATTTTTAGTTCACTTTTGAATGACCTGAAAAATTACGAATCTTTAAAGACCAATTGGATTTTTGTGCGACCATCCGTTCGTTCAGTGAGCGCGCAAAGGTTTAGGAAAAACACTAAACTTTCGCGTCGAAAACGGCCGTTATGTGACCCAACCCCCAGACGCCCAGAATAAAACTACCTTTTTTCATCTTCCCGGTAAACTACAGTCTAGAAATTTTAACCGTGAGTCGGGGATAGACCACATTGCAATATTTACTCGGTTTTGCAATATTTAATACCTTTTTGTAATAATACAAATTAAATTTTGATGATAAGCTAGATACTTGAAATTTTAAATATAGGTCAGAAATGGATGACATTTCAATATTCACTCGGTTTGTATGACATGGTATGAGTATGGTATGATATATTATTGTATGTATGATTTGGTATAATACAGTATGGTATGATAGGAAAGAAATTCGTATGGTATGGTATGAGTACGGTGAGAATATGGTATGGTGCCGATTTGCAATACAGTCTGGTATAGACAGAAGGGTGATCTGCACAAGGAAGATAATAAACCGTTGTGTCAAGAATTTGCAGTTTTTTTTTTTTAAATAAGTAAGTAAAAAATTTGGAACTTTTATAATTTTAAGTTTGTAAAAAGTATCGATACTTGAATGTATCGATACTTTTTCAAAGTATCAGCATGATATTTTTTGATACTTTTTCAAAGTATCAGCATGATATTTTTTGATACTTTTTAAAAATATCGATACGATATGTATCGATACATTTCGAAGTATCATACATCCCTAAATCTCCACACAAAATTTCTAATGTGGTTAGAACCTTTTATGTGGAGGCCATATGAATCGTACAAGTGGCGTAGGGAGTTTAAAAACGGCCGGACGAAGGTACCTAGGTAGGAGGAGTGGGAGACCGTCGATCTTGACGGACGACATTGTGAACAAAATCCAGTCATGCAGCATGGCTATTTATAGAGCGAATTTTCGAAGAAATAATTAGTTTTATGTAAAACTAGCGGACCCGACAGACTTCGTCCTGTCATAAAGATTTGTAATGTGGCAGTTTTTTGTTCCTACGTATTTTATAGTCATGGCTAAAAAATCTCCTGACCAGAACCGTCACCCTGGTGATAAGGCGTTGTGAATAAAAAATAATTAAAGGTTTTTTCCTGTGCCACCAGGTGCATCTAAGAAGTAAATCCCTCCAGTTTCATCATTTGTTACTTTTATGAGAGTATCAAATACTTCTGTTGTTCATTCAACAGTGGAAGATTTGTTTGAATTAATTCTTTCAAAGTGTTGAGATCATACAGTTTTTCTCGATGCCACTCTTGGTTAAAAGCATCATGCATTGGACGATTGGGCGCGGTCAGGCCTAATTGAATTAATAGTTTGTTTGACTTCATCAAGCACATGTCCTCAATTGAAATCAATGCTTCATTGTAAATTTATTCACTAATTTGTATATTTGGATTTCCCATTCTATTCCGTATTTGATACAAATATTATATTATAATATTTGTACTTGATCCACAAATCAATTGGGTTTGATGGGAAGCATGTAGATATGATTATAGCATGTATTATGATTATTATCCATTGACTTTTCGCGGGCAGTGATCCTATGTGACTCACAGGCTGCAATTGTTAGCCTCTGCACAAATACTCCAACAAATTCCCATGATGTCTTGGAGGGCAGAAGGCGCCTGGAGCAACTGCTTGGCGGCGGAGCAACGGTGGTCCTGCAATGGATCCCTTCGCATGTAGGAATTTGGGGAAATGAGCGGGCCGATGCCCTAGCCAAAGAAGGCTCCCAAATGCCCATGCCGAATACACCAATCAGTTTCACCGCTTCAAGAGCATTCATCAGGTCAGCAGTGAATGACAAGTTCGACCAGGGCCACCGGCGGTCGGCTGAAGGCAAGCGGTGGGCCTCTCTCCTCATCCCGGCTGATCGTGTCCCTCCTGATCTTCCTCGCCGCGAGTCGGTCGCGGCTTTCAGGTATATAACAGGCCATGACTACCTGAACGCCCACCTCCATCGACTGGGACTCAAAGATGACCCGACCTGCTCGTTGTGTGGATCCTCAGCCATGACAAGTGACCACCTTAACGACTGTCCTCGCCTCGAGGATATCAAGCGGAGCTTTTCTCCTGACGTGACCAATTGGTCAAAAATATCAAAACTGTATTGGGCTGCCAAAACGCTAATGGCCGAAGAGCCGTAAACGCTCGGCGTAGGGAAAAAAAAAAAAAATGATTATAGAAAACAATGTTCGTATTTGTACCGCGTTCTGTGCTGTAAAATACACTCTTTGTCCATTTTCTAAATGCACAGCTAAGTGAACGACAGAAGGGTGTCTCTCATGAATTGGAAAAGAAAATATTCGCTAAACTGCTTCATTACTACTAACATAGCGACCCATTTGGTTACTTCATCATTGGAATTCTCTGCACCAATTCCAATCACAGCCATATCACTCCCTTTGGTTACATATTTGCAAATTTATTTAATAGATTTCACTGAATGGCAAGATTTAACGTTGATGTGTGCTTTGTATGTCTTTGATAAAATGGGTGAATATGGAACCATCCAAAGATTATCAATTTCAATATATTGTTGATTTAATTTGACAATTGTTGATTTTCCATTGTCTGCTGTAGATCGGCGACGATACAATGCATAACCGTCATTACCAGTAATTGTTTCCGATATTAATGTACGTGGATATCGTTTTGAACATTTACCATCCATCATACACGGTGAATTTGTTGAATCATGTTTTTGATAACTACCTCATGCAATCAAGGATCTACTTGTACATTAGGGATTTCAGCTGATATCACTGCATCAACTTCATTTGGCCTTATCTTTTCAACCCACCAAATCAAAATGTGTGCATGTGGCAATCCTCGTTGCTTAGACAACAGTGAGTGCTTGACTACGTTTTAGTTAGAAAACATTTGTATGGGAAAAAGAAAAGGGCTGTTTTTATGGTTTTTCTGGCAATTATTCGAATTTTTCTCGCCGTAAAAACCAATGCCTTGGTGGAGGAGACTCCATGGACTCAAGAAAGAGAAGAGGCCTATAGACAGGGTATCAAGAAGGCCTTCGACTCGCGTCACGCTAAAAGTATTCCAAAGTTGCAAGCAGGTCATCAGATTCTTGTCCAACAGGGATACTCCAACAAGAGACCAATTATTAAAGGACCTTATCTTGTAAAGAAAGTCAGGGTGATGAACCACATCCCGAAGACCATCATATATGAAGATCCCCAAGGAATTGAGAAAACAGCTGCTCTGAAGAATGTACTACTATATCATTTCAGGGGAAGTGATCCTTCTACGTCCGGGGGAATGTAATGACACTACAGTAGCATCCATGTCGTGCGTTGCCTAGGACCGAATTGGTAGAGATGAAACCTGGAGACGGAAATTAACATTTGAATAGAATGAGTTGAGACTTGGTGTATTCTCGTGTTTTTTATCTTTTATTAATATTTATTAACAATAGTAGCAGTGAAACTACAATATAGATAATATCCGTTGGATATAGATAATAGATAATATTATTTATATTTCATCAAAAATAATTTCGGTGATGGCTAAATTAAAGTCCAAGACATCCGCTGAACGTGTACAAATAATATTTGTATATTATACTGCCAGAGGAACTTTCAAAAGCAGGTTGACGCGTTTATCCATTCGTTACCGGGTACCTCTTCTATGACTAACGAGGAGAAAATTTTCCAGTATAACAAAATGATCGCAAGTTGAATATTAAACAACCTATTGTTTGCCTCGCAACAGATAAGTAAGTACCTAGCCGTTGTTTACACCGGTATGATTTTGAGAAGACACATCCATGATCTAAAAGGTCTCCCTGTAAGGGAGATTTTTTCTCAAGTGTTCTTCCGATTGTTTCTATAAAAGAAGTACCTACCAACAAACATTAGAAATTACCTTCATTTCCGTAGCACGAAACGTACCTCAGAACAAAAAACTCGAAATCACAAAAACCATATGATGTTCCAAACAGCTCGTTAGTATGAAAATTGACCTGTATTTTCAACCTAAATTGTCCCAATTCGCCAAAATACCTTGAGTTCCTTTTTTGGTTTATTATCTTCGATAATGAACCATTGGAATCGCCCAAAGAAAAAATTTTTATAACCCCCCCTCAAAATTTGTTGGTTTACGTTTCAAGATACGTAGATTCAGAAAATCGAATAAAAAAAAATCCGTCCGTCCGCCGTACGCCACTTTGGCCAGTTAGCGTTGAGTTAAAATTACGAAATTTGGTTTCTGGGTTTGGATCAGCCCCACAATGGTCCCCGAAACTTTTCATAACCCTAGGTCAAGGGGAAGGGGTTCAAAACGAAATTTAAAATTTCGACAATGTCATATCTCAAAATATTTAACTGAAACGTATAATTTTTAGTTCACTTTTGAATGACCTGAAAAATTACGAATCTTTAAAGACCAATTGGATTTTTGTGCGACCATCCGTTCGTTCACAGTGAGCGCGCAAAGGTTTAGGAAAAACACTAAACTTTCGCGTCGAAAACGGCCGTTATGTGACCCAACCCCCAGACGCCCAGAATAAAACTACCTTTTTTCATCTTCCCGGTAAACTACAGTCTAGAAATTTTAACCGTGAGTCGGGGATAGACCACATTGCAATATTTACTCGGTTTTGCAATATTTAATACCTTTTTGTAATAATACAAATTAAATTTTGATGATAAGCTAGATACTTGAAATTTTAAATATAGGTCAGAAATGGATGACATTTCAATATTCACTCGGTTTGTATGACATGGTATGAGTATGGTATGATATATTATTGTATGTATGATTTGGTATAATACAGTATGGTATGATAGGAAAGAAATTCGTATGGTATGGTATGAGTACGGTGGGAATATGGTATGGTGCCGATTTGCAATACAGTCTGGTATAGACAGAAGGGTGATCTGCACAAGGAAGATAATAAACCGTTGTGTCAAGAATTTGCAGTTTTTTTTTTTTAAAATAAGTAAGTAAAAAATTTGGAACTTTTATAATTTTAAGTTTGTAAAAAGTATCGATACTTGAATGTATCGATACTTTTTCAAAGTATCAGCATGATATTTTTTGATACTTTTTCAAAGTATCAGCATGATATTTTTTGATACTTTTTAAAAATATCGATACGATATGTATCGATACATTTCGAAGTATCATACATCCCTAAATCTCCACACAAAATTTCTAATGTGGTTAGAACCTTTTATGTGGAGGCCATATGAATCGTACAAGTGGCGTAGGGAGTTTAATAACGGCCGGACGAAGGTACCTAGGTAGGAGGAGTGGGAGACCGTCGATCTTGACGGACGACATTGTGAACAAAATCCAGTCATGCAGCATGGCTATTTATAGAGCGAATTTTCGAAGAAATAATTAGTTTTATGTAAAACTAGCGGACCCGACAGACTTCGTCCTGTCATAAAGATTTGTAATGTGGCAGTTTTTTGTTCCTACGTATTTTATAGTCATGGCTAAAAAATCTCCTGACCAGAACCGTCACCCTGGTGATAAGGCGTTGTGAATAAAAAATAATTAAAGGTTTTTTCCTGTGCCACCAGGTGCATCTAAGAAGTAAATCCCTCCAGTTTCATCATTTGTTACTTTCATGAGAGTATCAAATACTTCTGTTGTTCATTCAACAGTGGAAGATTTGTTTGAATTAATTCTTTCAAAGTGTTGAGATCATACAGTTTTTCTCGATGCCACTCTTGGTTAAAAGCATCATGCATTGGACGATTGGGCGCGGTCAGGCCTAATTGAATTAATAGTTTGTTTGACTTCATCAAGCACATGTCCTCAATTGAAATCAATGCTTCATTGTAAATTTATTCACTAATTTGTATATTTGGATTTCCCATTCTATTCCGTATTTGATACAAATATTATATTATAATATTTGTACTTAATCCACAAATCAATTGGGTTTGATGGGAAGCATGTAGATATGATTATAGCATGTATTATGATTATTATCCATTGACTTTTCGCGGGCAGTGATCCTATGTGACTCACAGGCTGCAATTGTTAGCCTCTGCACAAATACTCCAACAAATTCCCATGATGTCTTGGAGGGCAGAAGGCGCCTGGAGCAACTGCTTGGCGGCGGAGCAACGGTGGTCCTGCAATGGATCCCTTCGCATGTAGGAATTTGGGGAAATGAGCGGGCCGATGCCCTAGCCAAAGAAGGCTCCCAAATGCCCATGCCGAATACACCAATCAGTTTCACCGCTTCAAGAGCATTCATCAGGTCAGCAGTGAATGACAAGTTCGACCAGGGCCACCGGCGGTCGGCTGAAGGCAAGCGGTGGGCCTCTCTCCTCATCCCGGCTGATCGTGTCCCTCCTGATCTTCCTCGCCGCGAGTCGGTCGCGGCTTTCAGGTATATAACAGGCCATGACTACCTGAACGCCCACCTCCATCGACTGGGACTCAAAGATGACCCGACCTGCTCGTTGTGTGGATCCTCAGCCATGACAAGTGACCACCTTAACGACTGTCCTCGCCTCGAGGATATCAAGCGGAGCTTTTCTCCTGACGTGACCAATTGGTCAAAAATATCAAAACTGTATTGGGCTGCCAAAACGCTAATGGCCGAAGAGCCGTAAACGCTCGGCGTAGGGAAAAAAAAAAAAAATGATTATAGAAAACAATGTTCGTATTTGTACCGCGTTCTGTGCTGTAAAATACACTCTTTGTCCATTTTCTAAATGCACAGCTAAGTGAACGACAGAAGGGTGTCTCTCATGAATTGGAAAAGAAAATATTCGCTAAACTGCTTCATTACTACTAACATAGCGACCCATTTGGTTACTTCATCATTGGAATTCTCTGCACCAATTCCAATCACAGCCATATCACTCCCTTTGGTTACATATTTGCAAATTTATTTAATAGATTTCACTGAATGGCAAGATTTAACGTTGATGTGTGCTTTGTATGTCTTTGATAAAATGGGTGAATATGGAACCATCCAAAGATTATCAATTTCAATATATTGTTGATTTAATTTGACAATTGTTGATTTTCCATTGTCTGCTGTAGATCGGCGACGATACAATGCATAACCGTCATTACCAGTAATTGTTTCCGATATTAATGTACGTGGATATCGTTTTGAACATTTACCATCCATCATACACGGTGAATTTGTTGAATCATGTTTTTGATAACTACCTCATGCAATCAAGGATCTACTTGTACATTAGGGATTTCAGCTGATATCACTGCATCAACTTCATTTGGCCTTATCTTTTCAACCCACCAAATCAAAATGTGTGCATGTGGCAATCCTCGTTGCTTAGACAACAGTGAGTGCTTGACTACGTTTTAGTTAGAAAACATTTGTATGGGAAAAAGAAAAGGGCTGTTTTTATGGTTTTTCTGGCAATTATTCGAATTTTTCTCGCCGTAAAAACCATCCTTGAAGTTCACCAAACATTTTAAAAAATGAATTGGCCAAATTGGTCCAGGCGTTGTTGAGTTATGCGCTTACCAACACATTTTGGGATTCATTTTTATATTATAGATGTCTCCATTAAAGAACATGATGTCCATGAAGAACATCTCACTTGACAGACCGTTTCATTTTTGGAATTTATGGGTGGACACTTTAAACACTTGACACATCCCTACTCCGAACTTCGCAGCGGGCCAAGTTAGAGCGTTTAAAGCAATCTTTCCAATATTTCCAAATATTAGGTCTCGGAAATATTTCCAATTTTTCCGGAAATATTTCCGACCTCCAGTACTCTAGATCTACTACAGACCAGGCCTTTCGTTAGGTAGGTACCACCAATTGTGCCTGTTGAGGGAGGCGCTTGTATACCTGGCGTTTCCCAGCACAATACTTTCGGACATGCAACTCAAGTGTTTAAACTATTTCTAAAAATCACATTGGAGCCTTACCACGTATCCTCTCGAAGATTTTAAAATAACGGTTCGACTAGAATTAATGCTGGATTCGAGGTATTTTCCAGCTTTGAGATCGTAAAACATTATCATCCCCACTCCTGTTCCAATGGTAAGAATATTGCTCTGGAAACTGGCTGATCGGATACCTGAAAGTTAAAATAGAACGAATGTAGAAATTCACATGATGGTCGGTATAAGATGAGTTTGCTGTACATGAAGTGAGAGGTGCAAGAGTCAAGAGTAAATTATACAAACCACAGCCACTATAGCGAGACGGAATCTTTTTGACTGGCTGCAACGTCCGCGAGTCCATAAGGAGAGTGTAGGACTTGCACCCGATAGCGTAGAGCACTCCTGAGTCTTGTACGGCCATACACACGTTATCCTGGCAAGAAGGCAACTTTCGAGACAGTTTCTGAAATTAAACATAGACTTGATCAAGGTTAATCACTCAAGCTTCATGCTCTTTTCTATTAGAAATGATTAGTGAGGTAGAGAGGTTAAACCTCTTGAATCGTCAAGGTTCAAATACCTCTCGAAAAATTGAATGCCACAGTATTGTAAAAAATCCACAGTCATGCAGCATGGCTATAAGAGCGAATTTTCGAAGAAATAATTCGTTTTATGTAAAATGTCTTTATCATATAGCAATTCAGACTTCATCTTGTAAAAATCTTGTTCATCGTGTAAAAACCTTTAAAATGAAGTGTCACTCGTCAGACTTTCATTTTTTGTGCCCCCCTCCACAACACCCCAAAACCTCCCTCAGGTTATGGACATTCCAACGCTGAAGTCAGAACTGCGATATCTCATTCCGTTATCAGAATAGAGCAGACTTAACATGAAGAACGTATTCTTCATCTTCAAAGTACTCAAGTTTGAGAACGAAATCAGGTATCGCTATTCGGACTTTACCATCTTATTCAGAGTGTAAAAACCTTTGAAAAGAGGTGTCACTTGTCAGACTTTCATTTTTTGCGAACAGATTGGTAGTATGGTGAAGCGGCAGTGATCGTCCAAGTACGTCCATGCATGTTATTCGTTCCATACAATAACACAGGCCCACTAAAAAAAGTGGTAGGTATGTTCTTTTGACGAGACCCACCTATTCTTATGTATTTTTCGGCTCTGAATCCGAATCTTTACTCAACATGTGGGATGGCGAGATAATCCAAAAAAAAACCCAAAACTGATCACGAATATAATGTTAGATTTGTAATTTAGTCGCTCCAGAGGGCGCTTATCGGCAGCGATGTATCAAAGGTATCGTTTATTTTGGAAATTGCCCAAAATCGGCTGAACCGGAATGAAAAAATAATGAAAAGTGATGCCCTCTGGATGTTCTACAAGGAAACATCAACAAGCTAGCCATAACTTTGAAACCTACGTCGTTGCCGATAAGCGCCCCCTGGAGCGACTAAATTGCAAATCCATCATTATATTCGTGATAAGCGATCCCTAAAACCTCTGGTAGGTGAATTCCAGGACCGAAAGTTGGTTTTTGGATGATAGGATTGAGGTTTCATCTCATTTAGTCAAAAACACCCTAAATTACGACATTTCCAATGCTGAAATGAAAAATTAAGATGGTCAGCAAGGTGACTTTTAACTACTTGTACCTAATGTCATGAATGAAAAGCCAAGACTCGAAAATGGTCTACGCTAAGTGGTAAATTTAACCACAAAAAGTGAGGTATACAGTCAAAATACGATCACAGTTAAATTTAGGTATACAGTCTGAATACGATCACAATATAGACGGTGAAGAATTGAGACTTCGTATCTTCATTTTTTTCAAAAACGGGATTTTGGTTTGAAGTAGGTAAATTCCTTGGTTTTTACCAATATTAGCGCTCATTTGGTGGCTTTTTAAAGTATTTCGGTTCAAAAATAAAAACATAGTAGTGAAAGGAAATTTGAAATTGACGGAATAATAAAGAAACTCTGCAAATTCTTGACACAACGGTTATCATCTTCTTGGTACAGATCACCCTTCTGCCTAGATCGCTGAATGATAGATTAATTATTATTGTGAATTAACATAATCAAGTAGTGTAAATTATTGTTGGTTAATAATAATTTTTATAAATTATTTTTATTAATTAAGTATTATCAATTAACTCTACATTTGAAAACCAAGTGCTGTCCTAATTAGCTGAGCTAGTATGAAAATTGACCCTACAATTTGCCTCACGAGTCACTATCATGTTGACGGCTTTCGATCTGCCCCAACTTTGAGCCCTCATTGTGAACGAACGGCTGGTCGTACAAAGCTGCGGATGGTCTTAAAAAATTCGAGAAAAAAAAAAATAAATAAATAAACTCTATGTAAGTGTGAACTGAAAACTACATGAATTTTCCGATTTTTGAAATTTTCAAAATTTTAAAATTCGTTTTGAACTCCTTCCCCTCAACCAAATGTTATGAAAAGCTTCGAGGATCATTGTGGGGTTCGTCCGAACCTGTAAAAAAAGTTCTTAATTTTAGCTCAACGCTAACTGGGCAAAGTATCGCGGACGGCGGACGGACGGATTTTGGTTTATTATCTTCGATAATGAACCATTGGAATCGCCCGAAAAAAAAATATTACCCCCCCCCTCAAAATTTGAGGGTTTACGTTTCAAGATACGTAGATTCAGAAAATCGAATAAAAAAAATCCGTCCGTCCGCCGTACGGTGGATGCAAACAGCGGTTTTTGTGCAAAAAATTCTTACGTGATTCAAGTGATTGAACTTGACATGGATTCTCATGTTTTTTGGGGTGCTGAGTCGATTGAAACCATTCCCGAGTCGCGAACTATAACTGCTAATCGGATAGCAACGTTTCGAACTTATTTTCACGAACTTTGAAATTTCGACAATGTCATATCTCGAAAAATTTAACTGAACGGTGTAGTTTTTAGTTCACTTTTGAATGACCTGAAAAATTACAAATTTTTTAAGACCAATTGAGGAGTTTGATTCCAAAAGGTACTATATCCGTTTTGGTCAGATGTGAGGAAAACGCGAAAAACCATTGCGACCTGAAAAACGTGCTACGAGCCAATGATGTTATTTTTAATATATTTCTTAATTATGATAA
Source organism: Stenodema calcarata (assembly GCA_963920205.1). Taxonomy (NCBI): domain Eukaryota; kingdom Metazoa; phylum Arthropoda; class Insecta; order Hemiptera; family Miridae; genus Stenodema; species Stenodema calcarata. The sequence goes on from OY986051.1 coordinate 2,413,118, forward strand.
ATATTTTTGGTAAAAAGTGTAAATTAGTTCAAAGTTTAATATAATTTGGAAGGAGATTTGAAATTTCGGATTTTTGGATATAGTACGTTATGAAACGAAATGTGGCTTTTAGTACTTTTTGAAATCAAGCGAAGTGGATATAGTACCTTTTGGAACTAAATGTCGTGTTCCTGTAAAATAATCGGCTGTTCTGTCACCTATAATGAAAAATCTATCCATTTTAGTTCGCAAGACTCGTAAAAATAGAGTACCTGCCTTCGTATTTTTCTTTAATCGGTAGGAGGATTACTTAGGTACCAATAAAAATACTGGAAATGAATATGAAAATAAGTTATGTCAACATTATATTGAGTGTTAATATGCCTACGTGCAATATTCCCCTTGCTGCTAACTCAGCAAGGAGAAGTTATATATGGGCCGCTCTCGCCTTCAGCGGGCAGTCGTGTCTCGCCTGTCGATCGTTCCCCATCTCCCGTGTGTAACCTGTGTTAATAAAGAAGTACCTTTTTTAAAAAGACTTTTCTCGGATCCCCGAACTTAACTGGCGCAGTCAGTAGGACGTATCGTAAACCCGTTTTCGTCGCCCGTATATCGCCGAAAAATCGACTACGAACGTTCAACCTACTCCCTGCGTTTCGGACAACCGCTCTTCCTCGTTGCCTGTACATCAACAAGAAGACACCCGAAAACGCCAAGACCACTTACACACCATCCCCAAGTACCACGACGACAGCAGACCGGCTCCTCACTAGCGATGAGATTCCTGTGAGTAACAAATTAATCAACCTTTTTTGATCGCACGTATTGTTTCAAGCATACCCAGCAACTGGCAATACGGACCTATTGTTTCATACACACCCAGGAATTGGCAATAAGGTCCACGATCATTTAAATTCAATAATTGAATTCTTCACCAAGGTGATTCATTTCCTTTTAAATCGGCCGTAGCCGACCTTGACTCGCACAAGCCGCGAGACGTCCTTCATCCTTCGGTATCACCGACATAATTTTATCTCTCGTAACGCCGCTTCTGGCATCATCTCCCCTCGAACCCTTCTCGCCCCGCGAGAGCTCAACACCTAGCCTTTCGACTACGTTGCAGAACTCGAAGACAACACCCTCGTCACCGCTTCGACCTTGTTAAATAGACATTATTCATTATTCTGTGCATGTTATTTATAAGTACCATACACATTTCATTTTTGTCTTCAGTTTAAATTTTAGCTTACAGAATTTTTAAAAATTCACTCACAATTCCAAAACTAAAGTCCAAGCCCGCTAAAAACTCATTAGCGGACTATATCTATAGTAAATCACACAGATTGTTGAACCCCGCATTAGAAACAATCCCGGAAAACCCCCTTATCAACACCATGACTCTAGAAGACATTGCTGCTGCCTCATTAACATCCGACAGTACACACGTAAATGACACAAATGTCATAACACCTGAACAATTACAAAGTTACATTCAGGAACAAATTCAAGCCGCTATCTCTTCAATGCCTCGCTTAAGAGTTAGGGAACCTGCCCCAGAATTTAAGAAAAAACATGTTGATATGATCCCGATCTTTACCGGTGAACCAGGAAATCTCCGTAGATTCTTGGAAATCACCCAGATGATTGTAGATAAATTTTACGACGAGCTCGATACCGACTCGTTCCAAAATGAAGAAATCATGTTCAACATTCTTAACAAAATTCAGGGACCAGCTGCCCAAATGTTAGAATCCCACACATTTAGTAATTTCAACGAACTGAAGAAAGCTCTAATAGACTCCTACACTGACAAAAGAGACATCTTTACATTGTGTCATGAACTAACCGCCATGCGACAAAGGGAAAACGAAACAGCTAAAGACTTTCACGATAGGGTATTGAAAATGCTAAATTTAATCATAGCTTTCATTAACCACTCGAACCCGAGTCATAAAATTGCCTTAGTCGAACACTACCAGAATTTAGCTTTGAGGACCCTTTTGTTACGATTGAGGGACCCACTCGGAAGCCAACTGAGGACACGGCAACCGAAGTCACTAGGGGAAGCTCTCACTTGGCTGACCAATGATTACCAAACTAACGAAATTAAGAAATCTATCCCAGACAGAAAGCCCCCTATCATTCAGAACTACAGACCGAACCAGACGAACAGACCATTCCAAACTTATCAGACGAACAGACCTCCGCAGAATTTTAGATCAAGCCAACCTCAGAGTCAACCCCCATTTAGACCTAACCAACCTCAGAATCAACCCCCATATAGATCAAATCAACCCCCGTTTAAATCGAACCAACCTCAGAATCAATCCCCATTCCAAGGCCATAAGCCCAATACCCAAGGCAACTATCCTCAACCAGCTCGAGCAGCTAGTGCACAGGGCATACCCATGTCGTGGCGCACTACCCAGCCGACGTCTTGGCGTACGCCGAGACCAAACTTCAACAATATAGAGGAAAACCCTGAAATTCCCCCAAATGACGAAAATCAAGAATATTTCCCAGAGTTCGATGAACCCAGTTACGAAAGCAATCAGGAACACGTAGATCAAAATTCAGATCATCCTTTTTTAGACGAAACCGGCCTTCAGCCAACCCCCGATTCGAATTGATGAATATCGAGCGAAGACCCATCAGTGAACTCCCGTTCATTAAGATGCCCTCGCTCAATCTAAAAATCCTCATTGACACCGGGAGTACGAAAAGTTACGTAAACCCGAACATTGCACACACCCTCTTTCATAAAAAATTAGAAACAGAACATTTTACAGTCAGAACAGCACACGGAACCTCCCAAGGACATTTTACAACCCAAATACCTTGTGGCGAATTATTCCGTTGCAAAGGCCTAAATTTAAAATTTAACGTTTTTCAATTCCACTCCAAATTCGACATACTGCTAGGGCTTGACAATCTTAAAATTGTGAAAGCCTCAGTAGATCTAGGTAGTAATCTTCTGAAAACACCGAAAGTCTCAATCCCCTTACTCTACCTTGACCCCCAGACAACAAACATCAACTTCATTGACGGACGGAGCATTCAACAAATTAAAATCAAAATAAAAAATCTGGAAAATGGAGAAGCCATACTCCCGTTCATGAAGGTCAATAAACTAGAGATCCCTACATGCCTGGTCAAAGTCCAAAACTACGAAACTTACGTACAGGTCACGAACGCTGGAGAAGACACTTCCAAACTTTCTCAAATTCACCCCGTTTCAGTAGAAGAAATCGAAGACTTAGAAACTAAGGGAAACCTCGAAGACCTAAACACCTACTTTGCCGATAACTTTGATTTCAAATTTGACCTATCTAAAATCAGACTAAACCACATGAACGAAGAGGAGAAAACTGGGATCACCCGGCTAGTATCTAAATACCCCGACATTTTCCACTTAGAGAACAGTCCACTATCATTTACCAATCAAGTGAAACATAAAATTAGAACTACTGACGACATCCCAATATACGCAAGAAACTACAGATTCCCGGAAATCTACCGTAAGGAAGTAGACAGACAGGTCCAAGAAATGCTCGACCAAGGGATTGTCAAACATAGTGAAAGCCCTTGGAACGCTCCGATATGGATCGTCCCCAAGAAAGCTGACGCTAGTGGAAAACCCAAATTTCGTATAGTTATCGACTACCGAAAACTAAACGAAAAGACAATCGAAGACAAGTACCCCCTACCACAGATATCGGAACTACTTGACAAGTTGGGCCGATGTCAGTACTTCAGCATTATCGACCTTAAGTCCGGATTCCACCAAATTGAAATGGAATCAGATAGTACGGAAAAAACTGCCTTCAGCACTCCCAACTACCACCTAGAATTCACGAGAATGCCGTTTGGCCTGAAAAATTCACCCGCAACCTTTCAAAGGCTGATGGATAACATCTTACGCGGAATAGCCAACGAGTATTGCTGCGTCTATCTAGACGACGTGATTATTTTTAGCACATCTCTTGAAGAACATCTCCTCCGGTTAGAAGAAGTCTTTAAAAGACTCCGTCGAGCGAATCTAAAAGTCCAATTGGATAAAACCGAATTTCTACGCAAAGAAATAGCTTACCTGGGACACGTAATTACACCTGAAGGAGTAAAACCGGACCCCAGCAAAATCCAAGCTATTTTAAACTATCCTTTGCCGAAAACACCTAGAGATATCAAATCCTTTTTAGGTCTCCTAGGATACTACCGCAAATTTATCCAAGATTTCGCTAAGATAACCAAACCGTTCACGAGATGCCTAAAAAAGGGTCACAAAATAGACACTACAGACCCAGAATATATAGAGTGTTTTGAAATTTGTAAGGGATTACTGACAAACGACCCGATATTACAATACCCAGACTTTACCAAACCCTTTTACTTAACAACCGACGCCAGCAATTTCGCAATTGGTGCCGTCTTGAGTCAGCCCACCAAAGAAGGTGACCTCCCTGTAGCTTTTGCGAGCCGTACACTAAACGAATCCGAAAGACGAAGATCCACTATCGAAAGGGAACTCCTTGCCGTAATTTGGGGTGTAGAACATTTCCGTCCTTACTTGTTTGGCCGTAAATTTAAAATCTTTTGTGATCACCGACCCCTCCAATGGCTATTTTCAATCAAGGAACCGAGTTCAAAATTATTCAAATGGAGAACAAAATTGTCTGCTTACGATTTCGAAATCGAATACAAGAAAGGATCGATGAACACCAATGTAGATGCCCTATCAAGAGTAGAAATCCTGAATAATCTTGACTCTGACGATCCCGAACTAGAAAAAGAACTAGACGATTTCTTTGCCGCTTGTACTCCCGACACACTTAAAAAGATTAACGAACTACCCCTCCAAGAATCAGACGAAACTAGTTCAGTAATAGCGAATTTTGACCCGGACGAAAACACAGGAATAGACGATAGGATGTCAACCTCCGCTGTAACAGTTCATTCGAATGTGATTGGTGATGCTGCAGTTACCATCCCCATCAAAGACGAACCAATTAATAGTTGCAACCACCAAATTTTCGTAGAAATTGTCAAACAATCCAGTGAACAACCAGTACGAATAAGAGAACTTTTTGGCAACAAAACTCGACTAGAAGTGAAATTGTCCCGATCAAACCTAGAAGAAGACATAGTTAGAGTTGTAAAAGAATACGTCGTTCCCAAAATAAAATATGGAGTATTCTTTTCCGAGGACATCTATGAAGACTTTGTTAGGATCATGACCAAACACTTCACCTTCACTGACATTTCCATGACCAGATACACCCAAACAGTATTGGACATAGAAAACGAATCAGATCAAATTACAATCGTCGAGAAGTACCATTCAGGAGCCACGAACCACAGAGGCGTCATAGAAACATTTGAACACCTAAAAAGGAAGTACTATTGGCCAAACATGAAAAAGACCATCCAAAAATTTGTTAACAATTGCGAGACATGCCTCACATGCAAATACGACAGACACCCTCTCAAAATAAAGTATAATATCACACCAACAGCATCCAAACCACTAGAAATAGTTCACGTCGACAAGATGACCTTAGAAAATTCCAAATTTCTAACCATAGTCGACTCGTTTTCCAAATTCGCTCAAGCTTACCCTTTGAAATCTTCCAACAGTGTCGAATTAGTTAAAGGACTAATTTCTTACTTTTCCCACCACGGCATACCGTCCACGATAATTTCTGATAACGGCGCGGAATTCCATAGCTCCCTAGTAAAAGAACTTTTAGACTTTCACGGAATTAGAATTCACTTTATTTCATCCCAACATCCCGATTCCAACGGAGTCGTCGAACGTTTTCACTCAACCCTCGTTGAGCATATTCGTCTCCTCAATAATAGAAAAGAATTTCAAAACGACACGACCCAAATTAAAGTCTCCTACGCAGTACTAGCCTACAATTCATCAATCCACTCCACATCAAAATTCACCCCATTCGAAGTACTCTATGGACACATAGGAAATGACGGACTATTAGACGCCGATATCGAAAAAACGTTCACAAATAACTACCTCAACCAACACAAGGAGAAAGTCAAACTGTTATACGACAACATCAACAACAAACTCAAAGACTTAAAACTAAAAACAATAACAAAACTTAACGAAACCAGAGAAGAAACCCCTAACATTCCAACTGAAGTCTTCGTAAAAACAGTACAAAAACAGAGCAAGACCAAACCCAAATACATCAAAGAGAATGTTAATGAAGTTGACCCTGAGCTCAAAATTGCGAAAATTGTTCCCCGTCACCACAACCAAAAAGAAAAGATACACCTCTCCAACGTCAAACGCCCAAGAAAATACACTCGATTAGACCTCAATACAGTGTGGAATGAAGCCTCCGATCAAAATGAAACAATCGTACAACGATTTGGATTAACTCTAAATAGAAGTGATCTTATCTCGTTGAAACCCCCAAATTGGCTTAATGACAATATCATTAATTTCCAAATGGAGATCATCAACGAGAAAAGTAGACTTAATGAACTACCCATCAGAGTCTTTTGCTTCAACTGCTTCCTATTCCAGTCATTCATGGCAGGCGGATATCCGCGTGTCAAAAGATACACTAAGGGTAACGACATTTTTTCATATGACCGAGTGATCTTCCCCATTTTTAAATCAGATCACTGGAGACTGGTTGTGGCCGACATGGTCACTAAAGAACTTATTTACTACGACAGCCTGGGACTTGACGGAACTGAAATACTTGAATCTATTAACCAGTACTTATTAAAGGAACATCTCTCGAAAAAAGAGACACACTTCGACCAAACTAACTGGAAGAAAATCGCCCCTGAAACACCTCGCCAATCGAACTATGACGATTGCGGAGTGTTCCTTTGCGCCTTTTCAAAATTAGTATCAGAAAACTTACCGATTTCTCAATTAGAAGTTGCTAAAATTCCCCAGATCCGCGAGGAACAATGCCTCGAAATCCTTAATCACCAGTAACTGATTGGATGTTGCAGGGCCTTTATCCTCCTCATTGGACTGACTAACGGACTCAAAATCTTCAACATTACGGAAAACCTAGGACTAATGCCGATCCACCTGGGATTAGCCAAGAAAACCCAATTCTACCACACGATCACTCATTACTTCCAGACGAAAGGACTTTTGGACCAAGTCGAAACAATTCGATCACACTATAACCAGATAATACTAACCATCAACACTGATAATGAAATCCGTAAAGCCGTACTACCCAAAACACAACTGATAGAACATATGCTTTCGTCTATTGTAGAAAAGGTCAACGAATCAATTCTACCAAAACGGCAACGCCGAGGATTGATTAACGGTTTAGGATCGGTAATCAAATTCGTCACCGGAAACCTCGATGCGTCAGACGAAGAAAAGTACAACACAATTCTGAACCATCTAGAAACCCGACAGGAAACCTTTTCGAAACAACTAGAGAATCATTACTCCATAAATAACGCCCTTGTAAACCAGTTGAATTCATCTTTAGAAGCAGTTAATAGCAACCACAAAATATTAGCCAGAGAAATAGATTTGTTAAATAATATCAGCTCCGCTCAAACCCATATGCGAAGAGTAGAAAGTGCCTTAGACCATAATCAAGCTTTGCTCCAATTACTCCTCGACTTAGCCCAAGACATAGACAACTCAGTCACCTTTTGTAAACTCGGAAAACTCCACCCAAGCATCATTAAACCACTTAACCTATTATCCGCTCTTCAAAACCTCGCCTCATTCTACGGAGATAGACTACCTGAATTTCAAAGTGACTCTTTATGGGAAATACAAACTCACATTAGAGTAAAATGCTATATTGGAGAAAATGAAATCATATACTTCCTTGAAATCCCTATTTTAGACCCACGGGATTTTGACCTACTTCTTTTACAATCTTTGCCTTCGACTCACCCCGATTCATTTGTAACAGTCATACCGTCATCGAAATACGCACTTAGAGCTCGTAACTCAGACGAAATTACATTTTTTAATCACGAGTGCGAATCGGGCCTTAATTATTTCCTATGCCCCAACAAATTAGAACTCGCTGGAACTTACACCTGCGAATCCGAGATCATACTAAAAGGCTCGAATGATCAATGTGACCTATTAGCTCTGGAAATAAATGAAAACTACATAGAATACTTGAGCGAAGCTAGGAAGTACATAATCATTTTCCCTAAAGGCGACCAACTACAAATATCATCTTCAGGTAACACAGAATTCAAAGACCTCCAAGGAATTTTCCTCCTTCAACCAGGACTAGACAAAACCAGGACTAGACAAAGTCCTATACAAAAATCAAACTCTCATAGGTCCACCTACGAACACTACACATACCCCAGCCTTGATTTACCACTCAAAAACCCACTGGGACCTCAACAAAAAACCAGTGGCATCCGTTAAGCTCAAAACAATGAATCTCCTCTCTTTACCAGCGTACCCAAACCCATCTTTCGACGACTCAGTGATTCAAATCATGAAACCTAGTATCTGGACAATTATCCTATACAGTTTATTAATACTAGTGATTTCCTACACTCTTACAAAATATTACCGTCATCGACGAAAACTAAAACTCAACAACCAACCTGAAAGTTAATACCTACTGTATTATATTACTTGTAACCGTTGTTTATTACTGACTTATTACTTTTAACCGTTCTAACCCTTTTATCAATTTTAATCATTGTATTTTACTTTTATTAACTTTATTACTTTTAAAACTCGTTGTGATACTGTACGAACGTGGCAACTTGTATTGACCGAGTGCGGTATCCTACATTTTTATTGTTTATGTAAATTATTATTACTCTCATTATGTCACGTTTTGTATTATCATTATATTATTCTCATTCTCATATATTGTTGTACTTCACATGCATTAAAGTATCATTCGCTGTATCAATATTTCGACAATGTTAAAAAAAAAAAAAAAATTCTGTAACCATAAAATTTGAAACTTGGGGGGACGAGTTATGTCAACATTATATTGAGTGTTAATATGCCTACGTGCAATATTCCCCTTGCTGCTAACTCAGCAAGGAGAAGTTATATATGGGCCGCTCTCGCCTTCAGCGGGCAGTCGTGTCTCGCCTGTCGATCGTTCCCCATCTCCCGTGTGTAACCTGTGTTAATAAAGAAGTACCTTTTTTAAAAAGACTTTTCTCGGATCCCCGAACTTAACTAATATATATATATATTAAATAAATTAAACAAATTAAATAAAATTTAATAAAATTAAACAAATTTTGTTTTAATCAAAATATTATTATTCATTAAAAAATCATTGGTAACACCAAATTTGCTAACCACATCCACGTTGGAGGTAATATTTATTAAGAAAGACAATAAACACGTATTAGTTTTATGGTAACGAAGAACCGAGGAGAAATTGAACTGAATCATCTAATCGATTGAAACTGATTCTTCGTCATCCGAGTAAAATGAAATAATATTCTCTGGATCTTCATTGTTGACGCGTCTCGGAATCACGACGTTGGGAGTTTTCTTCAGCACGTCGTGGTAGAATTCGTGGTTCTTCCAGTCGACACCCATCGTCGTCAACAACGTTTCAACGTCATTCATCTTCTCAGGGCTCATTTGGTTGGCTTTTTTGACTAGCTTAAGGTTGAAAGGAGTAGTTTTGAGATCTCTGTACTTCTTTTTGGTAATCTTGTGCAGTGAATTTGGTCCTGAGTAGTTAGTCTGTACTTGGAGGAAATCAGGATTTTCATGTGAATACGAGATTTTTTTGCACTCGGAGATTTTGAATCCCTTTTCACCTGTTTTCAGGACGGAATTGCTGGTTTCGGTCCACGTGTGAACCATAAATTCTCTTGATGTGTGCAAAGTGCCAACCTGTTTGAGCACTTCATCGTACTGCTTGGGATCCACAATGGTGTCTATTTTTCGTATTTTTTTTTTTCAATGAGGCCGAAAGCCCTGTCGGCAGGCATATATGAGTGTCCGCGAACGGGAAAATACCATTCAAAGTTCAATTTCTTTGCGGCGCAGAACTTCATCAGCATTAGGGCCATGGCTTAGTTTTTATTTTGTGAGGCGCAAGAATCACAAAAAAATCGAATGTTCGTCACAGCCGGTCGATTTTCCATTGTGCGGGGCAGAACTTTGTTTAGAAAATGCGAGAGGCACGACATTATTAGATTTGCCCCTCGACCATACTCACACTCCAGCCACCTGTAGAAGTGGACATTCTCCTTGGCAAGACTGGCCTGCTCATCGTGAATCACCACTCCAAGAATGTAAAACCATAGTTGTCTAGCGTAGAAAGCTTCTCCGACTGGTGTTTTGGGCAACGGCTGGTTTTGCATGAGATCGAAGTTTATAGTGATACTGCTTTCGTGATGGAAATTCAACTCTTTAAAGAACATTTTTGCTCTCCGGATGTGAACAGCATGCTCCAGAATGAGATACTTTTTGTTTTCATCGTCTCTTTCGAGGAAGCGCGCCGTTTTCAACCTGACGCAAGTGCTGCATACGTCGGTTTTGGGGGAACCGAAAGCTAGGTTGAATTTTCTGCAAAAGATTGTATAGTAAGTGCTGTATTTACAGTCAGGGTCCTCCTGTTCCTTGAATAAAGCCCACATTTTCTTTATGCACAAATCCGAGGGCAAGTAAGCGCGGAGAGGGGTTTTGTTTCTGCCATAATGGCGTTCTCGACATCGGAACGACTTAATATGGTCTATGATGCGTTCTGCCTGAGCGCGCTTTCCCAAGTTTTATCTTGCCCCACCCCTTCTCTCCACCATTTGTTCATCGGGTTCAAAAATTGCTTTCGCTGCGTTTTCAATTTGTCTTCTTCCCACCCCCAGAATATTTTCGAAAGCTTTCTTGCAAACTTGTACGCGACGATTTTGGGACTGAATGAAGAATGATGTCGATGAACCACGGGTTCGTTTCCTCGACAAATCAGAAACTCTATTTCTCTCAGGTAGCTGGACAGTTATATTCCTCTGAATGAACTTTCTTTGGTCAATTGCTGTTGCATTACGGAAAAACTTGTCACGAAAAGCCAACAAATCCTCGTTTGTGAGCGTTATGAGCTTGCAAAAACTCTCATCACTATGAACATGTGAACAAGGTTGAATTGGTCCATCATTCTGGCGTTGCTTTTTCCCTTTATTTTTCGCCCAGTTTTCTTTATTAATACCTCTTTTTCTGGCCTTGTTAGCGGGTGTTTCCTTTGGCTCCTCCCACGAGTCTCCAAGAAGAGCGTCAATGTTGTCGGGTAGTAATGATTCGTTGCCGCCTCCAACTGCGTCCATCTCGCTTTCTGCGTGGAGAAAAATGTTTATTGGTCACTTTGCAACAACTTTTAAAACACTGCATGCGTTGAAATGAGTTTAATAAACGTAAATATTACTCACCAAATAAGTGTAGTGTTGAGTGTGGGTGACTGAAGTTTTCAGGTTATAAGTTTTAATTATTTTGTAAGGTTAGGGTAGCCAAAAATGAGGTTTCACCAGTGCTGCCAACGCATCCTCTATTGAAATAATTTATCCCGAAAACTTGAAAACTTACAGCGAAAAACTTCTAAAAGTATCTTCAACAGTCGGAAAATCATAGAAAATAATGGATATAGTACCGTTTGCTCAAAACAGCAAAGCCTGTATGATACCTGATACTGGATATAGTACTTTTTGAAACAAAACGGATTAGTGTCCGCCATTGTGCTGGATATAGTACCTTTTGAAATGAAACCGAATATTCGCCCTCGTTTTTCAATGGGATAGAGAATCTTTTGCTCCAAAACGATCGCATTTTTGTGAAGAACTAACCCCCTAAAACCCTGGGAAAGTGTTAACTCAATTTCGACGAAAATGGTCTTTAGTACCTTTTGGAATCAAACTCCTCAATTGGATTTTTGTACGACCAGCCGTTCGTTCACCAAAGGTTTAGGAGAAACACTAAACTTCGCGTCTGAAACGGCCGTTAGGTGGGTGAACATCAAATACGACTCCCCAGCCGCCCAACATAAAACTACCTTTTTTTCATCTTCCTGGTGAGCTAGAGACTGGAAATTTTAACCGTGAGTCGGGGATTGACCACATTGCAATATTCACTCGGTTTCTTGTCTGTAAAATTGTTTAAATAATAGGTACCTATTTGTAATAATACAAATTAAATTTTGTTGACTTGAAATTTTAAATATAGGTCAGAACCGGATGACAATGCAAAGAACGTAAAAAGAAAAACGTAAAAAGAAAAACGCAAAGAACAAAAACGCTCTATTCACTCGGTTTGTATGACATGGTATGGTATATTATTGTATGGTATGATTTGGTATAGTACAGTACGGTATGATCTGAAAGAAATTTGTATGGTATGAGTACTGTGGGAATATGGTATGGTGCCGATTTGCTACACAGTCTGGTATAGACAGAAGGGTGATCTGCACAAGGAAGATAATAAACCGTTGTGTCAAGAATTTGTAGCATTGTTTTTTTGGTTTATTGGTTTTGGCTTCGATAATGAACCATTGGAATCGCCCAAAGAAAAAAATTTTTTAACCCCCCCTCAAAATTTGTTGGTTTACGTTTCAAGATACGTAGATTCAGAAAATCGAATAAAAAAAAAATCCGTCCGTCCGCCGTACGCCGTCCGCGCCACTTTGCCCAGTTAGCGTTGAGTTAAAATTACGAAATTTTTTTTATGGGTTTCGACCAACCCCACAATGGTCCTCGAAACTTTTCATAACCCTAGGTCAAGGGGAAGGGGTTCAAAACGAATTTTGAAATTTTGAAAATTTCATATCTCGAAAAATTCATATAGAACGCTATGTTTTTTATTTCATATTTAGATAGAGTTTGTTCCGTAGAATTTTTTAAGACCATCCGCAGCTTTGTACGACCAGCCGTTCGTTCACAATGACGGCTCAAAGATTGTGCCTCACAACCCGATCGTGAATCAAACTGTTGAAATACAGGTCCATTTTCATACTAACAAGCTCTTTGAAACATCATATGGCTTAAGTGATGTCGAGTTTGTTGTTCTGAGGTGCGTTTCGTGCTACGGAAATGAAGGTAATTTCGAATGTTTGATGGTAGGTACTTCTTTTATAGAAAAATTATTACCGACGTAGTATTAAAAACCCTAGAATTATATCGTATTAATTAATCATAATTAATAATAATTATTATTAATAATAAATACGAATGATTAATACCTAACAATAAATTATAATAATTTTCACTAGGTACTTGATAAAATTGTTAATAATTAGTGATAATTGATAATAATAATTAATCTAACATTTAGGATCTAGACATTTAGACCTACTGATCTAGACAGAAGGGTGATCTGTACAAAGAAGATAATGAACCGTTGTGTCAAGAATTTGCAGAGTTTTTTTTTTAATTCGATTTTCTGAATCTAGGTATCTTGAAAAGTAAACCAACAAATTTTGAGGGGGTTGAAATGTTTTTTCTTTGGTCGATTCCAATGGTTCATTATCGAAGATAATAAACCAAAACAAGGACGTTTTTTCGCTCTCCTGTAAAGTATGCAAAATGTGAGACGAGGTCTCAATTCTTCACCGGCGATATTAGTATACACTAATGACACTTTTTTACCTGTTTGAACCGCTCAACGTCCCAAATGTGGATGTACCCATTGAGAGACAGTGATGCCAATTCCTTTTTGGGGTTGTTGAAACACAGTGCTCGGACTTTCTGAGCGTACTTGCACTCCCTGACGTCCAGAGCGTTGATGACTCTATAGGATGGCATGTCATCTCTGGGCGAGTCGTCGTTTTCTTCCAGCCGCCACAAGGCTACTTTTGTGTCTCGAGATCCGGACACCAGAAACCGATCGTCCAACCAACACAAATCCAGTACCCAGTCCCTGTGAGCGCCCTGAAGCGAAATCAAACACACTTTTACGTTGAGAAGCATAACAACTTTGTACAAATTCAAGTTATGAGCTAATTTTCGAAGTAACCTATGAACTAGTGAGGCTGTCAAATAAAACTGAACGTCCTCACTTGTTTGCTGGCACAAGTGGTGGCACTATTACGAACTATTCAACGAATACCATACGCGTACTTCGGTCTTGCGTGAAGATTTTCAATGTATTTATTTATTTAATCTTTAGTAGTATAATTATCATTCAAATTCATGGTCCTACATATAGTTACATAATATGCAACAATATCTAGGAACATGAATTATAATATAATATATTATAGTATATTATATTATAATCTCTTTTGTAATTTCCTTACCTGCCCTATACAGACAGGATCTAAAGTTGGTAATCTATAAAATGCTATTTCATTAGAATTCTTTGCTCCTGCAGCCAACAACGTCCTAGAGGGGTTGATTTGTAGTGCATGGATCCCATGAGAAGACTCGCCTTCCCTAGGGACCTCACCATTGGTTTCTCGCTTCCCGTGGAGACTAGGTATCTGATCAATCCGCTCCGTTACAACGTCATAGACCATTAACTGTAAAAAGGTAACACCATTATATTACAAATTGGGTTATGTGCACGCCGAACAAAAACCTGTTGGTCTACACTAAACGTAACGATTAAATTAAAGGTTAGTGGCGTACCTTGTTGCACTTAGTCCCAAAAACCACTTGCCGGTCACTAAGCCACTGAGAACAAAACACTTTGTTCATATTGCTAAGTGGGATGGGGTGTTCCCGGAACATGTCATGAGCCAGAATGTGTCGGGAACCATGATCTGGATTAAATATCCTGTTGTCACGCAGTCCTAGCTCTCTGGAACGGATATAATCAACCACGTTGTACGACGTGTTGAGAACGACATGCTGAGAAAACGGGGTCTCCTCCTCTTCATCGGAATCCGAGTAACAGATGAAATCTTCGGGCTTTTCAGGCTTCCGGGCTTTTTCTAGTTTGAGGGCACAAGCTTTAACTAGTCGCTCTTCCAATCTTGTGCGGTAGGCGCAAGGTGGTCGCCGTCCATACACAGGACGCCGCACGGTTGACGCCATCTAAACTGAGAAAAATCACATATGAACTAATGAACCAAGCAGTGATTTCAACGATATTTATATAAGGGCAGTTGGGAACATCACATCGTCAGGTTGCGAAAACAAAATTAATTTCTCCGGATAGGCAAGGATCAAAATTTGATATTAATATCATTTGACATGGGATGGAGGAATCCTACTCAATATTGTTGGAACTAGAAGACAAACAACCATTACCTCATAGTGCGAACACTCGTGTATGAGACGAACAACCGTAGACTATTTTTTGGTTTACAGTAATCCGTGGATTACATGGCTCGGCCCACTTGATATGAATAGGTATCTAGGTTGATGGTTACGGTACCTTTGGTTTCTAGTGGTTTATAGGAATGTATACTCACATTCGTACCTACACCTCCACACACGCTCTCCTGTATGAAAGAGCTAAAATGTCATACTCATATTCATCTTTGGTCATTGGCTATGAACTTAATGACCTAATACGAACATTGTTACCAGGAAATCCTAAGTCATGAAGAACTGACACTGGCACATGAAACAAGTTTTTGACAATGAATTACAAGATTCAAATGGTTCCAAGTACCTAGTTATATTAAGAAAAATGATAATGTCATGGAAGATTACACACTGACCATATTATGGTTAGTGAGTAATCTTCCATGTAACGTGTGTATGAACTTATTCAATTTTGACTAAAGTATAAAATTGAATAAATTCATACACACGTCAACTATATGGAAAATTACATACTAACCACACTAACTTTGTCTTTGAAGTATCTATTTCTTAATAAATCGAAATTCTGGAAACTTAATTTCTCCCTTACTGGGAAAACCATCTGATCATGGATATGTCTGTTAGCTTTAGGAGCCACTCAGCTGATCCTGGGACTATTCTGCTTAAAGTCCTAAGGAAGTTACATACCAAATCACAGCTTCATAGTGTGAATAACAAAGAAATTAGGTTTGGGAGCCACTCAGCTGATCCGGGTCCTGGGCAGTCAAGTTAAAGTCCTAAGGAGACTACATATTGTAAATAATAAAGAATGTAATTTATTACTTTATAAAGTAATAAAGAATGTATAATGTAGGCTGTTCATAATAATATTATTTATTACTTAGTTATATTATAACAGCTAGAGCTTTGCTCGATACCACACACAAGCAGACTCCAGACCAAAAGCAGTCCTTTTAACGAGAAGTCAAGAGGTACATTTTACCGACTAGGACCTAGTTCATCCACCTCTAATATTTTTGCAGTATAGCTAGGTACGTAGCCAAAAAACAACACGCAATTCCATCGTGTCTTTATAGAGGTATAATACAGGTTTTTCATTTACAACAATTAAGGGTTTTTCCTGTAGGTATTCTCAACTACTTTGCTATTCATTAGAATTCAATTAAGTATATTTTAAACCTAGTAGGGGCAGTACGGAAAGAACTGCACAAATCTTGGGTTGACATTCTGGAGATTGTTTACAATTTGCATAATCGTCCGTTGAGATTAGTAACCCGATAATAATAATAATAATAAAAATAAAAACTATTTATGTTAACTTTGCTCATCTTGATCTTGCGAAAATGTTGTTACATGGGGCGGAGCTCTAAGCGAAGCGCAGAGATTTTAATGCAATGGAAACCAAGCTCCAGCCTGTGAGAAATCCACAGACCCTAGTTATCGACAGGGGCGGCTCGTGGGCTCAGAAACTGGTGGGGCACCAGGGCAATATTTAGGTGTATACCTACCTATTAGGTACTCACTATAGGAACTAAACTCAAACTACCCTTACAGCTAAACTGCTTCATAATTAGCGGTATGCAGCTCTTAGCAAGTCAGGAAACATCGTTCTCCAAAGAGTTCTCTTGAGGAGAGGGAAGGTTACTGACCAGTATCCAGGATTACCGACGAGGAGGTGGCTGCAAGGCAATCCCACCTACCCACCCAAATAATTATCTTCAAAATGATAGGAAGAATAAAAGAGAAATTGTGACTGTACGAGTACTATTCAAAGAGTACATTATAAAGGTAGTCAAAAAATTATATTATTGGAGTTTCTATTACTGGGGTTTTTAAAAATTAGCAATCGCGACCATCTGCTTCCTAGCCGAGTGGTACCTTGAAAACCCCCTCTAAAAATGTCCTCTTATGCCCAGATTGCACATACGTTTTCTTATCCAATCGTATCAAAACATTTTGAACGATCACAGAACAGCAAGATTGATTTCAACTAGCTTTTAGAGTTCGTTGGTTACTCAAACAAAGATCGAGTCAACGAAGTCACCATCAGTTTCAGGGATAACAAATAAAACAGTATTCTCAATGGTTGGCTGAGCTACATAATAATATTATGTATATTACTGTTATTAACGGTTATTAACAAATGAGATTCCCTTGGGCGAATAGTGATCCACTTCAGTCTTGACGACTAGCAAAGCGTTCACGCGTTGCACGTGAGATATTAAATTTCAATGTTTAGTTGATTAATATTATGGAGACAATAATTCACTTTTACTATGATGAGTAAAAGGCAACGTTTTGATATCATTCTTATCGAACATGGAAGAAAGCATGGAGGAATGAAACTACCTTCTTCCTTGACAAGGATCGATTCAACGATCGATTGTTTTCGGCGTTCAACTTGATTCGATATTTTGGCCACCGCCCGGAATGGCTCCTATCTCGGAACACAGGGTGCCTTCCCCCACCCCAGGAAGCGCCTATACCTTCAACATTGAGACTGGGGCACTTCTGGTTGATCCGATAATCGACTTTTTTAATCGATAAATCGAAACAAAATGCGTTGAGGACACGACTTCTATCGAAGTCAGACGAAATAGCCGCCCGCCTGCAAGAGCTCAGTGGAAGTGGGTAGTCATGGAAGAAGGGAGATCTCCCTTCTTCCATGGTGGGTAGTAGTAGGTAAGATTTTTTTCTCCTATGTTTTTTCTGTTTTCCTTTGCAAATTTTTTGGTGGGGCGAGGGCCAAGGTGGCCTTATGGACGAGCCGCCACTGGTTATCGAGTTCATCAACAGAACATGAGAGTCCTATTGATTATATATTATATTATAATATATAATCAAACATATTATGACAATGTCATATGTCATAATACATTGTACATCTTAAGATCTGTAAAATCGGTTGGCCTTAATTAACGAGCAGTTAAGTAGGTACTAAGACCACATTAACAAGATTGTTAAGTTGATGATGGTTCCTGCATTCAATAATATTATGGTTCGCATCTCCTCAACACAATAATAAACATAGAAAGAAACGCTGCGTTATCCTACCTGTCAAAAATCACTTGCCCAAGTGTTGGGATGACACTGAACAGTACAGTACTTCACTTTCCGCTAAAAGCCACTTTTAAACAGAACTTCTCTTCATCACGCTTTCGATCCGTTTGATGTTTATATTCCGGTTAGTTGTTGGGATTGAAAAATCAAGTTAAAAAACTCCTGATCCAGTTGCTGTTGATGGATGTCCCAGATTACACGGGAGTAGATTGCCACTGGAGCACAACCGAAATCCACTATTAAACACGCGAGAAACTGTGAGAAACTTAAAAAATCAAATAAATATTTGTTGACGCACACAGTTTGTCCAAAATAAAATGGTATTTGGACTTCACTTCGATTCCCGTTATCCAAATTTCAGCGAAGAGACTGACGCCATTTTGATTATAAGGTTGACACAACAAGTTTCAACCAAAAAACATATGATCGAGTGAGAACCAGCTTTTTTTATGACGTCACTACACCCTCAAGTTCCATTTCTACTGTTTGGCTCACTTATGTTCAACACATATTAGGAACTATATTGATATGTACGATCAATTCATCACTCAGCACAGACTACCCCCACAGAGAAAGGACTTATTTGAACAATTATACAGCCTGTACAATGTACCTACAGCATAATATGCTACAACATATTATGTCATCAAGCCTGCTGTATGGAGTAGGAAATTAGAGGTATTTGGGAAGAACTTATGCAACAACTACAAAGTACTACAATACACTGAACTGAATGAAATCGAAAATTTCGAAATTGTGTCTACGCTTCATGCATGGATGTCGGGACATGGATGTCTTCAATTTTACCCTCGCTGAATGACTACAGAAGACCTTGGTGTGGGCGACAGATAAACATTTTACTGCTCTCCTTAAAACTACTTAGTTGCTAATTTATCTTCGTTATTTTTCACCGTTAAAAAAACCGCCTTTAAATTGAGAGCTCTCAATTATCTGACTCATCACTACATCTCACGCTGCCAATTTCTTCCTCCACACATCTCTGAAGAAGTTGACGTATCCATGTCTAAACAAATCACAGAACCACCGCCTTCATTCATGGATATTATATAATGCCCGATCCGATATCGAGGATCTTCCGATATTTGATATCGATAACGATATTCAACGTCGATGTCCATATTTGATATCGATATTCAACGTCGATGTCCATCGCTACAAATGATCGATATAGGCAATATCGAATGATATATTGCGAAATTTGTAATACAAATAATTAGGGATGGGATATCGAGGGCTCGATATCGATATCGGTATCGATATTGACATCGGAAGAGTGGTATCGATACCAGGTAGATATCGGCTTCATAATATCGATATCAACCGATATATATCGATATCGGTTATAAAAACTCCTACTTCGTTTTTTTTTAATTTCACCTACTTATTTTAATTTTATTTCCTTTTCTCCGAACATTTTTGCACTTGCAGTTCCTACCTAAGATACCAACTGGTCAATAATTTACCGTGGACAAAGTAGGTGATTCCATGGTAGAATAAATACGAAGGACTTGGAAATACGAAGTGGTTCAAAGTAGTGACATCTAGTGTTGATACCTACCTACAGCCTGTTGGTTCAAAATTCCTTTCTAAAAAAAAAATTCTTCTGATTATTTTTCAGTCAGATCTTTATTTTTATTTATTTATTCATTTATTTTTTGTTCCCGCCTTGATAGGAAAGTTAAATTATACACATGAATATGTAATACGGAATTTTTATTTCAATATGTTTCTAAACGAAAATTGGACAGAATACTAGAACGGCAAAATCATAAAAGAATTACAGGTAAATTTCGGGATTCTAAAAAAGAAGCGCTCATCGAGGCTCTCCAGGAAAAGTAACTTGGAGAGAGTTTCCCCCTTCAGCCTGTTCCGGTCCGAGGTGAGAATATTCCCCGCCCTTGAAAATAGCCTCTCTGATGGTACTCAGGTTGAGGCTGACTTCATGGTCAATTTAAGTTTCAATTTCAACAGGGGCTCAACACAACACAAAAACGCGGATACTTTTTAGCCAACAAAATTCCAAAACGGAATGATGCCCACAAGAAGAACTTCGCGGTTCGCCAGTGAAAGATAACAGTGAATCACAGTTTGTGATATCGATCCGATATCGGTTGTCAGAATATCGATATTATCGCCAGTGCTGATATCGATATCAGAATATCGGATATCGGACGCTAGATATCGATATTTCGATACTATCGGATATCGATATCCCATCCCTACAAATAATCATAGTAATCATACCTACCTACTATGATTACTCAAAATTGTTTGACAATGCGTTTTCATGAGACTGATGCAGACTTATTTCATCCTTATATTGCAGATAGGTAATTTTCATCACTTGGAGTTAACTTTGGTTGAAAAATACACTTTCGAGGTTTTGACAGTCAGACAATGGATTTTCAGTACCAAAACAGAAATAATCAACTGTGCAGTACGGTTCTTGTTAATTTTTTTAAACTGCAATTCCTAAATGTGATTTTTGGAATAATTAAAACACAAAAATTTTCATTCGAATATAAAATATATTGGAATACATACAGATAGATTAATAATTACCATTTGACTGAAAAATTACAATAAAAAAATTCGAAGACAAGCTGAAAGTCATAAACGCCAAAGTAAACGCTTGCATACGAGTCTGCAACACATTGAGACATTTTCATGTTGTGTGCAAACAAACTTCGTATCAAGTCATGCGCATATCATAATTCGAATTTAGAGTTCCCTCAAGAGTTTGTATACCGAGTATCAGCTTTCTAGGATGATCAGGGCCGAAACTGGGAAGTAATATCAAACTGTAAAGTACCTACCTAATTCCAATAACGAACAACTTCACTTCTGATGGTCATAATTTTGTCAATATAAATTATTTAGAATGATCACCTGTGTGTAAACAATTATTTAAACAATCACGCTCATACCGCAGCTTGTCGGCCACGCACTCCGCAGCGGTTAACGTAATATGGTTAGGTAAATCGAGAGCTATCCAACGAGTGGTGAACGATTTTTGTACGATGATAACTGGCGAAGATAAAGTTCCGTAGCAACGAATCGGTTGTAAGCGAAAATCATCAGAAATATCAAACTGTAAAGTACCTACCTAATTCCAATAACGAACAACTTCACTTCTGATGGTCATAATCATCATTGTGGCGACTTGGGACAAATTTCGTGACGATTTTTTTTTTTATGTGCCATATGAAAGACATGAAAATGAATGTATATAGGGCCTAATATGATAGGAGATCATAACGATATTAGAACATATCGGGATCAAAAACCGTATTAATACAATTTTTTGTTGTTGTAGAAATAGGAATACAATATCGAAAGCCTATATCCACCATAATCTTTCGATATCATGATATCATTCGATATCAAGTATCGCATTTCTGATATCGATATAATATCAGAAATATCGAAACAAAAATATTCGTTGATATCGATAACATAACATCCCTAGCCTAGGTGTGACTTCTCCCTTCAAACCAAGTGTTTGGTAGTACGTCACTGACGTACAACTTTTTCTGTGGCCTTGCCTTCATTTTTGGCTTGACAAAAGAAATTTCAAAATTGTGATTTTTGTACGCCGTGTACATTCATTTTCTGTTGACTGAGCTAAACTAAGGAATCCGTCAAAATGTCGAGCGTTCTTCTAGGCGTGCGAATGACTTCATTCGACTTTCAAAGGATCAAAATGGAAAATGTTGATTTCGCTTCAAAGATTCACGAGTTCAAGAATGAGGTTTCGAAGAAAGCTAACATCGCTAGAGAGAGCTTGGGTAAATATGAATAGTTCCATTTGGTTTCTTTGTTTGTAGAGGTTTCTAAGACCGTTTTCTTCAATGATGAACATAAAATCACTAGGTATTAATAAACACTCCCTTTGTTTATTGTTTAGAACTTGTCTACTGTGGCAATATATTGGATGACGACAGCACAGTGAGAGATAGCGGTATCAAAGCTGGAGTGATGATACACGTATTGAAGAAGAAAGCGAAGGGTAATTACCTAGGAATTTTATCATGTTCATCCTCATTTTTTGTTCACGTAACTCGTCATACTCAGCACCGATTTTTTTAACTAATTTAGCATGTTACTATTACGACCTTCAGTATAAGTAAAGCATAACAAATGAACATCATGGTATTCAGGGATAAATTGAGAGCTTTCCAACGAGTGGTGCGATGAAAATTGCTGAAGTTACTTTTCCCTAGTTACATATTGGTTGTAAGTGAAAATCATCACAATTATTTGGTAACGATTTTTCCTAACGGTTATCGAGTTATGTGCCAGAGCAAAGACATAAAATGTCAAAATCGTCTATTTCCACTGAAATATGAGTAAGTACACTGTTAGACCGGTTTCGGCGATTAAACCATCGTCAGTAACTAAACAATACTAATCTTACTCATTATTCTCCCTGGTTCATTTTGGATACGTTTCATCTAGTATCCATCGCTCTCAGCAACCAAGCAAATATTACGGGAGTCTTACATCAATCTCCAATCCCTAAAGACAATATTGGTAGAATGGCTGCTCTATTGGTTCGAATACCTCAATGCTAATCCGTACATTGCCATGAATGAATTTCAGAGGTTCCACTTCCAACTCCACAAATGTCTGAAGCCGATACACTCAGTTTGGTTCAAGCCTTCAGAACTCTGGCCCTCAACCCTTCTTACAAAACGACATTGCTGGTAAAAACAATTACTTTCTGTTGAATACTCGCGGTACAACCGAGTGAAGTCGATGTCATTTGTGGAACGTACGCTATGATGTTCTAAGTGATGAAACGTTCTTCTGTTACATGTCTTATCATTTCAAGAAGCTCAGCAAACCTGAAGTCTTAGAGAATATCATTGCCATCACTCCAGGCTTGAATCAAGACCCAGTAGCCATTTCAATGATACAGGATCCCGAACTTATGTTTCGCCTGGGTGACACCGAAACCGTGCGAAGGTGCGTATGAGCGTATGATTTGCTGACCATCTCTAAGGACAATTAGCTGGCGTGGTATAACTGATTCCTCCTCTTTCAGGGAATGCAACAAAAATTGGTTCTGGCAGCTTGGCTTGCCACATCATGTTTGCAGTAGGCGACCTTTTTGAAATCCTCTCCACACTTCCCTGACGTTTAATAACATCTTTATTTTATTATTAAGTTGACGTAATCACTACAACTTCGTAAAATTGTTGTTATATTGAATGACAAACGCATGTAAAAAAAAAACTACAGAAATTTATACTTAATCACAATTGAAATCTGATTGAATTGTAACTTGGACGTAAAATGCCGCGTGGTCTTGACGTCACCGCCCCCGGTAGTCGCGCAAGTTTCACGAAGAGTGGCTACTGATGCTGACCGTTTTTTGTGTTGTGGTCTGGTTCTGCGATTCGGCCATTAGCCGCAAGGTGCAAGGCGCAGATGCTTCCGCGGTTCTGACGTCATCGCGCGCTTTTTATGAACATGATTATGTTTCTCTCCATAAAGAATAAGGGTAAACGAATTATGACGAACGGCTCATGTTTTTGAGGCGATTCATTATCAATGAAATTTATTTTAAAAAGATCATGCGCAGACCCCATTATGATATAACATTGTCTGCTTAGGATCATTGAACTTCACCCAGCATTAGCGGAAGCTGCAAACCACATGGTGGCAGCAGCCCACGAAGAAGCCGTCTCTGGTGCAAATGCAGGCCAACCCAGCACTTCAACTGGATTTTCACATCTTTTGGAGAACTTCAGCGACGATGACGACATGGAGTCATCTCAGGTAAGAATCCATGGAACAATAATACTTTACCATGAGGTGTAATAGTATGAGTTGCATCTTCCTGGCCAAGGGTTGTTTCCTGTATAGTCTTTGTTTGGATAATAGTCTTCAGATTCTGTCGCCCAGGGTGTCTCACGCCAGCCTTCATTCTCCGCCATCACCCCAGCACAGTTGGCTGCCGCGATCGCTTCTGCTTCTCAAAATGCCAATAATGGTAAGGTTTCTGCTTGTATTCTGAGTATCCAATCATGTTGTTACTTGACGTAATATTGTAGTTCACGTTTCCCTATAAATATATTATCATTCAATCAATGGTTATTGTTTTTAAATTGCAGGAAGTGGATCTAGTAGTATTCCTGCTCCAGTGGATGCTAGTAATGCCATTACACCTGAAATGGTGAGTGAAGCAATGCAGCGAGCAATGGCTTCTGTTACTCCAGCTATGGCGAGTGGCATGACTGAACGAATGGATACGGAGGTAATTGTTTTGACTTGAGTAGGATTGGTTCTAGGCCGTGAAACTTCAGCTTAGATTTGATAGTTCATAACTGCAGTCTAAAGCGGCATCATATTGCTTTTTATACGCCGGACGAATTTAGACTTTTGTTGGTGGCCAATTTCGCCTGTAAAAAAATACTGGTTTAGATGCTTAGGTATTTAAGGTACCTTCAGCTTCGGTCCAGTATACCTACACATGAAACTAGTATACATTTGATCTACCTACGTTTGTAAATCTGGCTTAGTTTTCTACTTTCTTCACACAATTTCAATTTTAAATGATTCTTTATACTACTATCCATTAGTGAAGCTCTTGGATTCTTCAAGTGATATGAATTGTAACAATTCCTTCCATTCAGAGTACTGGAGCATCATCTTCAGGCCCTGACTACGTGGACCAAATGCGACAGATGAGGGAATTAGGTCTTACTGATGACGCTGTCAACTTGCAAGCCCTCCAGCTCGCTGGGGGCAATGTCCACGCAGCCGTAGACCTGGTATTCAGTGGTGCCATTCGCCCCCCATCCACTTCTGGTCACAGCTCAGCTTTCTGAAAAGTTCACGTTTGTTCCTCACTTCTACTGTAGTTACTTATTAATTTTTGTTCCTAAGTTTTCTATCAATAAATTGTTTCTCTCTGCAAACGAAACTTGATTTGATATTGTGGTGTGATTCAACTCCTCATTGAACCATATGTTGTTTATATCTTCGTTTCTACGCAAACTTTCTACCACCTCAAATATTCGCATTCTTACAATTTCATTGTATCGTCAATTGAGGAGTTTGATTCCAAAAGGTACTAAAGACCATTTTCGTCGAAATTGAGTTAACACTTTCCCAGGGTTTTAGGGGGTTAGTTCTTCACAAAAATGCGATCGTTTTGGAGCAAAAGATACTCTATCCCATTGAAAAACGAGGGCGAATATTCGGTTTCATTTCAAAAGGTACTATATCCAGCACAATGGCGGACACTAATCCGTTTTGTTTCAAAAAGTACTATATCCAGTATCAGGTATCATACAGGCTTTGCTGTTTTGAGCAAACGGTACTATATCCATTATTTTCTATGATTTTCCGACTGTTGAAGATACTTTTAGAAGTTTTTCGCTGTAAGTTTTCAAGTTTTCGGGATAAATTATTTCAATAGAGGATGCGTTGGCAGCACTGGTGAAACCTCATTTTTGGCTACCCTAACCTTACAAAATAATTAAAACTTATAACCTGAAAACTTCAGTCACCCACACTCAACACTACACTTATTTGGTGAGTAATATTTACGTTTATTAAACTCATTTCAACGCATGCAGTGTTTTAAAAGTTGTTGCAAAGTGACCAATAAACATTTTTCTCCACGCAGAAAGCGAGATGGACGCAGTTGGAGGCGGCAACGAATCATTACTACCCGACAACATTGACGCTCTTCTTGGAGACTCGTGGGAGGAGCCAAAGGAAACACCCGCTAACAAGGCCAGAAAAAGAGGTATTAATAAAGAAAACTGGGCGAAAAATAAAGGGAAAAAGCAACGCCAGAATGATGGACCAATTCAACCTTGTTCACATGTTCATAGTGATGAGAGTTTTTGCAAGCTCATAACGCTCACAAACGAGGATTTGTTGGCTTTTCGTGACAAGTTTTTCCGTAATGCAACAGCAATTGACCAAAGAAAGTTCATTCAGAGGAATATAACTGTCCAGCTACCTGAGAGAAATAGAGTTTCTGATTTGTCGAGGAAACGAACCCGTGGTTCATCGACATCATTCTTCATTCAGTCCCAAAATCGTCGCGTACAAGTTTGCAAGAAAGCTTTCGAAAATATTCTGGGGGTGGGAAGAAGACAAATTGAAAACGCAGCGAAAGCAATTTTTGAACCCGATGAACAAATGGTGGAGAGAAGGGGTGGGGCAAGATAAAACTTGGGAAAGCGCGCTCAGGCAGAACGCATCATAGACCATATTAAGTCGTTCCGATGTCGAGAACGCCATTATGGCAGAAACAAAACCCCTCTCCGCGCTTACTTGCCCTCGGATTTGTGCATAAAGAAAATGTGGGCTTTATTCAAGGAACAGGAGGACCCTGACTGTAAATACAGCACTTACTATACAATCTTTTGCAGAAAATTCAACCTAGCTTTCGGTTCCCCCAAAACCGACGTATGCAGCACTTGCGTCAGGTTGAAAACGGCGCGCTTCCTCGAAAGAGACGATGAAAACAAAAAGTATCTCATTCTGGAGCATGCTGTTCACATCCGGAGAGCAAAAATGTTCTTTAAAGAGTTGAATTTCCATCACGAAAGCAGTATCACTATAAACTTCGATCTCATGCAAAACCAGCCGTTGCCCAAAACACCAGTCGGAGAAGCTTTCTACGCTAGACAACTATGGTTTTACATTCTTGGAGTGGTGATTCACGATGAGCAGGCCAGTCTTGCCAAGGAGAATGTCCACTTCTACAGGTGGCTGGAGTGTGAGTATGGTCGAGGGGCAAATCTAATAATGTCGTGCCTCTCGCATTTTCTAAACAAAGTTCTGCCCCGCACAATGGAAAATCGACCGGCTGTGACGAACATTCGATTTTTTTGTGATTCTTGCGCCTCACAAAATAAAAACTAAGCCATGGCCCTAATGCTGATGAAGTTCTGCGCCGCAAAGAAATTGAACTTTGAATGGTATTTTCCCGTTCGCGGACACTCATATATGCCTGCCGACAGGGCTTTCGGCCTCATTGAAAAAAAAAAATACGAAAAATAGACACCATTGTGGATCCCAAGCAGTACGATGAAGTGCTCAAACAGGTTGGCACTTTGCACACATCAAGAGAATTTATGGTTCACACGTGGACCGAAACCAGCAAGTCCGTCCTGAAAACAGGTGAAAAGGGATTCAAAATCTCCGAGTGCAAAAAAATCTCGTATTCACATGAAAATCCTGATTTCCTCCAAGTACAGACTAACTACTCAGGACCAAATTCACTGCACAAGATTACCAAAAAGAAGTACAGAGATCTCAAAACTACTCCTTTCAACCTTAAGCTAGTCAAAAAAGCCAACCAAATGAGCCCTGAGAAGATGAATGACGTTGAAACGTTGTTGACGACGATGGGTGTCGACTGGAAGAACCACGAATTCTACCACGACGTGCTGAAGAAAACTCCCAACGTCGTGATTCCGAGACGCGTCAACAATGAAGATCCAGAGAATATTATTTCATTTTACTCGGATGACGAAGAATCAGTTTCAATCGATTAGATGATTCAGTTCAATTTCTCCTCGGTTCTTCGTTACCATAAAACTAATACGTGTTTATTGTCTTTCTTAATAAATATTACCTCCAACGTGGATGTGGTTAGCAAATTTGGTGTTACCAATGATTTTTTAATGAATAATAATATTTTGATTAAAACAAAATTTGTTTAATTTTATTAAATTTTATTTAATTTGTTTAATTTATTTAATATATATATATATTTTCATATTCATTTCCAGTATTTTTATTGGTACCTAAGTAATCCTCCTACCGATTAAAGAAAAATACGAAGGCAGGTACTCTATTTTTACGAGTCTTGCGAACTAAAATGGATAGATTTTTCATTATAGGTGACAGAACAGCCGATTATTTTACAGGAACACGACATTTAGTTCCAAAAGGTACTATATCCACTTCGTTTGATTTCAAAAAGTACTAAAAGCCACATTTCGTTTCATAACGTACTATATCCAAAAATCCGAAATTTCAAATCTCCTTCCAAATTATATTAAACTTTGAACTAATTTACACTTTTTACCAAAAATATTTATCATAATTAAGAAATATATTAAAAATAACATCATTGGCTCGTAGCACGTTTTTCAGGTCGCAATGGTTTTTCGCGTTTTCCTCACATCTGACCAAAACGGATATAGTACCTTTTGGAATCAAACTCCTCAATTATGATGAATAAAGCCTTAGCTTTCCTTTGAAAGGTTTTCATTACAATTTATTCATCATAATTCAAATCAGCTATGGATCGATTCTTGAAACCGGAGAAGTTTGATGTCGACCCACATTCACCGACAGCCACACAGGAATGGAAGTATTGGTTGAAGACTTTCGAAATCTTTGCTGCTGCCTTCGCTGATATTAATGATGAGGGTAAGCTAAACCTCCTCATTAATCGTCTCTCCCCAACAGTCTATCAACTGATTGCTGACAAAACTACATTCGCGGATGCCGTGGAGTTATTAAAAATAACTTACGTAAAACCCACCAATGAAATATTCGCTAGACATACCTTAGCCTCTCGGAAACAGTCTCCAGATGAATCGATTGACCAGTATCACCAGGCATTACAGCTGCTGAGCAAGAACTGTGACTTTGTTGCAGTGGATGCAGAAACTCATCGAAAAACCTATGTACGCGATTCATTTATCCGAGGTATCAGTTCTCAACACATTCGTCTTGGATTACTAGAGTTCAATTCACTCTCCCTCGATGAGGCTGTTGAGAAAGCACGTGCATTAGAGTCGGCTAAAAACCAGTCAGCCTCCTATTCGTTGTTGGATGTAAATCTCAATGCAGTTCCTTCAGTCCCACGGGAACTTACGGCCCCTTCTGAAGAATCATCACAGAGCTTAGCAGTCATACGCCCAAATCAAAAATGCTTCTTTTGTGGGCGTTCTCGACACCGCAATCGACAACAGTGCCCAGCAATCGATTCTAAGTGCGATAAATGCTCAAAAATCGGTCATTGGGCTTCCGTCTGCAGATCTTCACGGACTAAATCGCCAACACCTACCAAGTCAGCAGCTCTTATTGCGGCCTCTTCCTCCATTCTTGATAGGGCCACCGTTCCAATACAGGTAAACAATGTACCCACTCATGCCTTAATTGACACAGGGAGCTCAGAAACTTTCATCTCCCAGAAATTCGTGGATTCGTGCAAATTCAAAACATTTCCCACAACTGGTTCAGTTTCAATGGCATCTACTTCTCTTAATTCACCGATTTCTAGCTACTGTCTAGCCAACTTGAAACTCCTTGAACATAGCTATACAAATGCCAAGCTGAATGTACTCCCCGACCTATGCAGTGATGTCATTATCGGACATGACTTACTCAAATTACATTCTGAACTCAAATTTCCTTTTGGTGGATCAAAATCACCGCTGACCGTCTGTTATCTAGCACCCGCAAAAATCGAACCTCCGCCTCTCTTTGAATTCCTTACTGGGGATGTAAAACCAATTACCACAAAATCTCGGAAGCACTCGGTTGATAATTACAAATTTATGAAAAAAGAAGTTGAGAAATTACTCGAAGATGAGATTATTGAGGAGAGCAGATCCCCTTGGAGAGCTCAAGCTTTTGTGGTTAGCAGCGATAATAATCATAAAAAACGCATGGTGATCGATTACTCGCAAACGATCAACCGTTACACGCTTTTGGATGCGTATCCCCTGCCAGATATTGAGCATACGGTCGCCAAGGTATCAAAAACCTCCTGGTTCAGCACAATCGATTTCCAAAGTGCCTACCACCAGATTCCCCTACGAGAGAAGGATCGGCCTTATACTGCGTTTGAGGCATGTGGCCGCCTCTACCAATTTCGACGTTTAGCATTTGGCCTTACGGATGGGGTTCCTTGTTTCCAGCGTGTTATAGACGATTTAATTACTAAGGAGAAGCTAGAGAAGACGTACGCATATTTAGACGACGTCACCGTTTGTGGGGGGGACAAGGAGGAACATGACAAAAATCTCAAACGTTTCATAGATGCAATTCAAAAATACGGTTTCACTATAAATCAAGAGAAAAGTAAATATGCTCAAACCTCAATCAAACTCCTTGGTTATAGAATAGAGAACAAAACCATTTCACCTGATCCTGAACGTCTCAAACCACTCCTCAGCCTGCCTCCTCCCAATTCTGCTAAAGAACTTCAAAGAACTATTGGCATATTTGCTCATTACTCTAGGTGGATTCCAAATTATTCAGACAAGGTGCGGCGGCTATTAAATTGTAAATCATTCCCCCTAGCACCAGAGGTTGTATCCGAATTTGAGCTTCTCAAGAAGGAGATATCAAAATCGATGGTGAGCACAATCGATGATAAAGAACCTTTTGTCGTTGAAACGGACGCCTCAGACTTTTCGATTTCAGCAGTACTTTCTCAGTCTGGCCGACCCGTGGGTTTCTTTTCACAAAAACTCACTGATAGTGAGCGGAACCACTCGGCTATAGAAAAAGAAGCCTATGCAGTTGTGAGCTCTTTGAAGAAATGGAGACATTTCCTATTGGGACGCTATTTCAAAATAATTACTGACCAGCGTTCCGTTGCGTTCATGTTTGACATGCATCACCAAAATAAGATAAAAAATGAAAAGATACAGAGATGGCGCCTCGAGATGTCTTGTTATAATTTCGACATAATATACAGACCAGGAAGCCAAAATCAAGTCGCTGACGCATTTTCTAGAGTGTGCAGCTCCATTCAGCCCAACAAACTTTTCTCGCTTCATTGTGATTTATGTCATCCCGGTGTGACCCGAATGGTGCACTGGATACGAACTCACAACTTACCATATTCAGTGGAAGAAATTCGCCGAATGACAGCCTCTTGTCTATCATGCAATGCCATTAAACCAAAGTTTCTCAGACTGAATCAAGGCTGTCTGATCAAAGCAACTCATCCTTTTGAGAGAATCAGCATGGATTTTAAAGGCCCGCTCCCATCTAGATCCAAGAATAAGTATCTGCTGACGATCATTGATGAGTTTTCTAGGTTTCCTTTTGCGTACCCTTGCCCCAACACGAATTCTTCGACTGTAATAAACTGCCTCGTAGACTTATTCTCGATTTTTGGAACTCCAGCATACGTACATACTGACAGAGGGACTTCGTTTACATCTCGGGAACTCCGGGATTTCCTGCACTCGCGGGGGATTGCTACTTCCATGTCTTCTCCATACAATCCTACGGGTAATGGACAAATTGAGCGGGAGAATGGAACGATTTGGAGGACTGTCTCCCTCGCACTCAAGCAACAAAACAGGGATGTATCTGATTGGGAATCTGTACTCCCTGATTCTCTCCACTCTATAAGATCTCTGCTATGCACTGCAACTAATGAAACACCCCATGAGAGGATGTTTAAACACCAACGCAGATCTACCAATGGCAACACTCTACCTTCTTGGCTGGTCCCATCATCCAGAGTATTGATGAAAAAGCAAGTCCGTTCAAGCAAGTATGAGCCACTAGTGGAAGAGGTACAACTCATCGATGCTAACCCACAGTACGCCAGGGTTCAACTGGACGACGGACGGGAGGTGACGGTGTCTCTGAAACACCTAGCACCATGTGGCGAGGTCCCAGTGGATCTCCTGGATGAACCTAACCACCGTGAAATCCCTGATATTAGTTCAAACCAAGAAGCTGGACACGAAGCTAGGCCTTCTATTCCTGGTCAACATCCTCAGTCGCCAGAGCATGTTTCTCCTCCAACACCAGGAAATGATTCACCCGCGCTAGCAAATGATGACCCGGACCTCCATCCCCGACGGTCAACGAGAGAGCGATGGATGCCCTCACGTTTTAAGGACTATGAGCTCAATTTCTGAAGGGTGGAAGAATGTGGTGTGATTCAACTCCTCATTGAACCATATGTTGTTTATATCTTCGTTTCTACGCAAACTTTCTACCACCTCAAATATTCGCATTCTTACAATTTCATTGTATCGTCAATTATGATGAATAAAGCCTTAGCTTTCCTTTGAAAGGTTTTCATTACAGATATACTTAGGGTTTTCAATAAATTTCCCATTTTGTTATGCGCTTCAAAAACCGAGGACTTCATTGAAATGAGCAGTGGAGTCCCATGAGCTTTTGGGTTTGCCCTGAGCCTCGAATTTCGATGAAATGTACATGAGACCGCATGTTGGCTTGGTTCCATCTACCCTCAATTATTTTTAATGATTTAAATTCCAATACACATCTTCTTGGAGTTTATGCTTACAAGGAAATTTAAATTTGGGTTAATTTTAGCATGCATAGAAAAATCAGTTTAATTGGAAATTTACACGAGTTTCTTACGTGCCTATACAATAAATACCTACCTAAACTTAGCCAACTTATTAATAAAATTCTTAATTTCTTTGTAAAAGTATTTATGCAATGACTATCCGTTTATAATGGTGCAGTGACAGATACACCAAATTAACTAGCCTTTTTCAGAAGTACGTAAGTATGTTTGAGTTACATTGATTCCGAATTACTGTGGGTATATGGGTAGTGTCAAACCATATCATTAGTTCAGAATTTACATATGAGTGGAGTAGACATTAATGATCTGCATTACAGCTTGTTCCATGAAAGTGGTTTGGGGATATGTTTCTTATGATATATCTATATAATATATTATATAGATATATTATAGCTTGATAATATATTATATTATCAAGCTGAGAACATACCGGAATAAGCTCACTTTGATCGTTAATACGTTGCGTACCTAGAGACAGTCCTACCTCCCTTTCACTCCTAATATTGATATTTGTAATTGGTCCATGATTGTGTTTAGCAAATGGTTCTATCGATTAATTTATTACAGCGAGCTTGTACCATTGGGTTGGCAACGAGTTTTTATGCTGACAACTTAATAACCCTTCTATGACATGCGACAAAAGAAGACTTAACATCGATAATTATTTTAGGGATTGAATTTTAACAATCAAGCAGTTGGTTTTTATGAAGTTACTTAAATTCACATGCTTGTTGTACTCCACTTGAAGAAATTGAATCTACATTATCTACGGGTTGTCAGTTCATATTTAAAGAGCCAAATCGAAACTATTCTATTTCAGAGAGCCTACACGCACTTCTACCCTACATAAATCGTGGACTTTGATTATGTAAGAATTGGCACAGCTCGTATATCTATTTGAGAGAGTAGCAGAGTAGCTATATCTATAATGCACTTTTGATGTAGGTCCTTTTTTAAAACTTGGAGTCTATCCAAGAAACACTCCAACTAGTTTAGGGCTAATTCACTTCACATTGATCTATGATATTGCTTGGTTCGTCGTTATTAATCATAATCAACCTTACATATGTAATTTTTATCCTATTAAGAAATTTAAGAAAAACAGGTCTTCTGGGTTTCCATTGACAGATCAACACAAGTTGACAGAGTCGATTTTTTACTCGGGACAGGGTGCGACTGCTACCAGACCAAAGGGTTTGTCCTGCCCTAATGGAATGTCGATTGCGGTGATAGGCGTTCCTCCGTCTTTTGGCGCAGACATTATTTTTAACCTGTGAAAAATAGTTTTATAACATCATTCAGTCACTGATACTTAGATTCTCACAAATCATGAGTATTAATACATACTAGAAATCAAAAGATGACGGTTCAAGTTTTGAAAAACTGCAATTTCTTGACCCAACGGTTTATCATCTTCTTTGTAGATATAACCCTTCTGTCATCATCACTAGATGATATATTTATTATTATGAATCATCATTAATAACGCGTATTAATAATTATTATCAAGTAATGTAAATTATTATTAATTATTGTTCATGATCAATCATTAGTTAGTTATTAATAATTTGTATTAATTATCATTAATAACTTTTAACTGTTAATTAATAGTTAATAAACTATTAACTATCAATTATTATTGATAACTAACTCGATATCAGAAAACCATGTACTGTTTGAATCAATTGGGCCAGTATGAACATTGATCCAAAAGGCTGCCGCATGATTCACCCTCATGTTGACGACTTATGATCTGCTCCAATATCGAGCCCTTATTGTGAACGAACGGCTGGTCGTCCAAAGCTGTGGATGGTCTTAAACATTCTAAAAATTAAACTATATTTAATTATGAACTAATTTTTTTTTTTTCACCCTACGCCAATCAGTCACGGCTCTTGAGCCATTAGTTGACTTCTGGCAGCCCAATATAATTTTGCAATTTTCGACCAGTTGGCGTAGTCAGCAGTAAAAGCAAGTCGTATGTCCTAGAGTTGTGGACAGTCAAAAAGGTGAGTGGAAGTCATGGGCTGCATGGAGAGCAGGACGGGTCATCCTCACATCCAAGTTTGTGGAGGTGAGAGTTCAGGTAGTCATGGCCAGTGATGGAACTGAAGGCTGCTACCGATTCATGACGAGGGAGGTCGGGTAGAATAAGATCGGTCGAACTGAGGGGAGCAGCCCATTGCTTGCACTCCGCCGAACGCTCGTGGCCCTGCCGAGTTTTGTCGTTAATGCAGGTTAAGATCTGGCTGCGACAAAGCTGACTGGTGCATCTGGGAGCCTTCCTTGGCTAGCGCATCTGCACGTTCATTTCCCCAGATTCCAACGTGAGAGGGGATCCACTGTATAGCCACAGTAGCTCCTGTTGCCAGCAACCGCTCCACCAGGCATTTTCCCTCCAACATATCCCGGGAGTCTGTCAGGCTATTGGTGCAGAGGCTGACTATGGCTGCCTGGAAGTCACACGGGATGACAGCGCGGGCAAACTCCATCGACAGAAGCATGTCAAGTGCAAGGACCACGGGGCGAATCTCTCCATCAAAATTGCTGGCAAGTGCACCAAATGGTGCGGCAATTGATCTTATTGCCGAGTACTGAAAGCAGCAAACAGAATAAGAAAGCGCGGCTAAAGCATGTCCCATGTTTCGTGAATTTTAGCCGTAGGCTCTAAGCGAAAAGCAACCGGGGGCGCAGCGCCGAGTTTTTCTTTAATTTTAAATTGCAAAGTTTAAAACCCCATAAGATGGTAAATATTTAAGGTAACCATTTTTTTCTACTATTCTTGGGTCTCCATACAAGTGTGTAATGAGATGAACTGTAGAAAAAATTGGAGAAAAGTCTATAGCAAGACTGGGCACACGTTTTTTGTCTTTCCTGTAAAGTTAGGAAAAGTGAGTTAGCCCATGTGGGATCTTAAGTGACGATATGTTTTGTCATGCTATGCTCTCTAAAGGGACACCATAATATGATTATATAATAATAATATATATTATATAAGCTTCAATCCATGTTTAACGATCGTGTAAATGCGCCAAGGGCCTCTCGAGAGTTATTTTTGCCAAAAAAATTTCTCCCGTCAAATCCTACCAGTCAAGCTGATGCCATAGAACAACTGTAGTCCATGAACTATATTATTAATAACAAATTATTACAAACTCGGGCGAACAATTTGTCTACGTCTACCCTGTAGCGGAGATAGTTCTGCTCTCCACGAAGACAAGTCTGCAGTATATGTGTGAGCAGCATTTCCTTTTAGCAGATGGAACATTTTATGTACCTAAGTCCAAAGTACTTTAGCCAGCTCTACACCATTCACGATCTCTCAAACAACAGTTATGTACCAGTGGCATTCAGCTTCCTACCCTCCAAATCTGCAGAATGTTACGCGGCGCTGTGGACATTTCTGGTGGTGTTATGCGCGCAACAAGGTTCAATGCTGCTCCCCTCTTCGCGCCTTTTTGATTTTGATCAGGGGTTCTTACAAGTTTTCCTATATGCTGAAGTGTCGTGCTGCTTTTTCCATTTCGGACAGGCACTATTCCGGAAAGTGTTATCATTGGGCCTCTCTCCTGACTATACTACGCACAACCAGACGGGCTAGTTCCTCAAACTGTTTTTTGGTTTAGCAAAACCAAATTTTGCTAACCAGGATTTTGGTTTAGCACAGAGGGGGAGGCGCTTTTACATCGGCAGTTGTAGGAGGGGATCTGAGGGGGAGGCGCTTTTACATCGGCAGTTTTAGGAGGGGATCTGAGGGGGAGGCACTTTTACACGTTTTTTCTCGGGCATTGGCGCTTCTACATGTTACCGTTCTAAAGAAAATTTCTTTAGAAAACATTTAATGTGCATAAACATATGGGTCATCTGAAATCTTCAACTTTCGGCTACAACTGTTTCCTCTGGCATTTTTTGTTACGATCAACCGTTTAGGCAGGAAATACATTTCAGTTGTCTTGAAATGAACACCCTGTGTATTAATAAGGGAATTAATGAAGATGATTTCCCTTCACCTGTTCGACTTTCCCTCCTTGTCAGTTTGTCCTTTCTTAGGGTCACAAGCAGTTCCTAATTCCCTTAGCTTACACCCAGAAAATGAAAAATGTGATTATATGCTATTTTATTGGCAAATTTATTTATTGGTTGGTAAGCTTATTTAATTATTTGTTGAAGGAAATAATTTTTTTTAATCTAATTTTTTTTTCTTCAAAATGTTCAAATTCTTTCCAGGCCGCAAATATTTGCCAGGCGGAAATATTTCGGAAATACCGGGAGCCGCAGGTTGCCGAGCCCTGACCTAGGGTTATGAAAAGTTTCAAGGAATCATTGTGGGTTCTAACCGGGGGGGGGGGGGGGGTCAATTTCTTTTTCTTGGGCGATTCCAAGTTTTTTTTTTTCAATTCACTTGGTATTAGCGTGAGCCATAGCCATGAATCCTCTTATTTTATGCACATTTCAATATTTATAATGCATTCTGTTCTGGGACTCCATTAATTATTATTCTTGTTACTACGATTCGTTGTTGTAACTATCGCTGAACGTATGACGTGGCAAATAAAAGTTAGTTCGATGAAAAGCTTTCAACGAAATCTTGTGCTTAATATTATATCACAAACTATGATAACATTACATGGTGGCAGCGTAAATCGGGAATCATGGTAAATAAAAAGACCAAGAGGCAATCTAGACGACTCATGAAACACGATGAAGAGGAAAATTTGTCAGAAGGTCAGAAAGCAAGTGAGAAAAATCTCTTTCGTTCTTCTGAAAGTGAGGAGGAACCACAAGAAGCCCAGCTGAGGAGCTCCAGTCAAAGGATGGTACTCCAGCGAGCTAACTTCCGGATAGACCCTCCGCGGAATTTTTCCTTCGTACCCGCTGAATGGACTTCCTGGAAGAATCGCTTCGAAAGGTTCCGATCTGCATCTGGTTTAAGCGAAGAAACTGATAAAAAAACAGGTAGATACCTTGATTTATACAATGGGAGAAAAAGCAGACGAAATATTTTGTTCATTTAAGATCCCTAGTAATATCCAGCCGAAATATGAGGAAATAATGCTGAGGTTCGAGAACTATTTCATCCCTAGAAGGAACCTAATCTATGAACGGGCAAAGTTTTTAAGGCGCCGTCAAGCGAATAGTGAAAGAATTGACTTCATCACTAGTCTCCACTCACTAGCAGAAACTTGCAGTTGGGGTGACCTTAACGACGAAATGGTTCTCATGGTTCTGATTTTGGGGTTGATTGATGATAGGATGTCCGAACGTCTCTTACTTGACACTGACCTTACCTTAGGAAAAGCAGTTACCGCAGTTCGTCAAGCAGACAGGGTAAAGCTGGAGAAATTAGAGTTGAATAGTTCAGAAAAGCAGGAGATTGAAGCTGTTAAGACAACTTTCCATCAAACCTCATCTACTAACTCGAACGGAGGTCTACTATCCACACTCTGTCTCCTTCTTTCAATGGCGATAACGGTGAAACATTGTGGTGTCTGTCGTAATTGTGTTTATATGTATCCCTGTAGCGTTTCTCTTCTTCTAATAGATGGGTGAAATCAGGAGTTTGTTTGAGTACATCGTCTATCTGTGGTAACCGACTTTTAAGTTTCCTGTTCATCAGTAGCTCTGATGGGCTGAATCCATTGGCTAACGGGGTAGCTCGATAAGCGAGAAGTGCCAAATATGGATCATCAGGATTCTTTTTTAATATCATTTTTGCGATTTTGACAGCGGCTTCCGCCTCTCCATTGCTTTGAGCAAATTTTGGGCTGCTGGTTACATGTTGAAAGCCGTATTGTTTCGCGAATTCATTGAATTCCGCACCCTCAATAGCTTGAAATTGGGGTCCACAGTCTGATCTGACAATTTCTGGGATACCGTGTCGACAGAAGAACGTTTTACACTTCTGTTTAACTTCTTGAGCTCGCAAAGATTTCAGCTCTGCTATTTCAAAGTATCTTGAGTAATAATCAGTTACTGTAAAGCTGGGTTCACATCCATCCGGTAGTGCGTTCGGGGAGTGCGTTCGGGGAGCTGATTGGTTGGACGTTAGCTGGGGAGGGGGAACATTCTTACCGGAGAAGCACTTTTGAAGCGTACTGTACGCATCAGATTTTTTAGATATTTGCCGCAGCCGCATCTGCGCAGTTCACTACTGCGCATACGGAAATGGCGGCGCTGTTGAAAACAGCTGTTGAACCTTCCCAACTGCCGCGATTCCCCTCCATCCCCTCCACTGCTTTTCACTAGCTTCCCCTATCCGTATTGCCGCAGCCTACCGGATGGATGTGAACCCAGCTTAAGAAACCACACATTTTCTGTTTTGAAAAGATCCATAGCCAAAATCTTCCAGGATCGATCGGGAAATTCTGATGGAATCAACGGCTCATGGTGATTTTTTGAATTTTGTATGCACGAGGGGCATGATTTCACGAGTTTTTCGATTGATGTTGACAATCCAGGCCACCAAACAGCTTGTCTCGCTCTCAACAGACACTTGGTAATCCCTTGATGACCCTCGTGAATCGTCTGTAGAACTGCTGGTTGAAGTGAGGATGGTACGAAAATGCGAGCACCTCTGAGTATTAATCCGTTACTCACACTGATTTCATCCTTAATTGAATAGAACACTCTGATGTGGAGAGGAACGTCACTTTTTGAAGGCCAACCTTCCAATATAAACT
Organism: Stenodema calcarata; assembly: GCA_963920205.1. NCBI lineage: Eukaryota > Metazoa > Arthropoda > Insecta > Hemiptera > Miridae > Stenodema > Stenodema calcarata. Next base: position 2,452,382 of record OY986051.1, read on the forward strand.
TCTTCAGTGTATCACATACAGAGTCTTTGTTTTGTTCAGTAACAATGTTTGCTAAGGTAGTGTCGTTTAGGTTGATTGATCCAACTATCATTTAAATAAAAGCGAGTGTGTCATCTTCGAGTTCTTGTGATTCTTTATCAACGTTGGATTTTAAAGGTGCCCTTGAAAGTGTGTCTGCCAATGCTTGTTGTTTACCTGGAATGTATGTTATAATGTAATCGTACCTCATCATTCTTAGTCGGATCCTTTGAATTCTTGGTGATAAGTCGTCTAAATGTTTAGTTTTGAGAAGCTGAACCAACGGTTTATGATCTGTCTGAATTTCTACTTGCATTCCAATGATGAAGTCCCGAAATTTTTCACAAGCCCAAGTTACCGCGACAGCCTCCCGCTCAATATTGGCATAATTCGTCTCTGCAGGTAAAAGTGATCTAGAAGCGTAGAAAACTGGTCGAACTGTCTGGTCTTTCTGTTTTTGAAGAAGGACAGCTCCTAACCCAGACATGGATGCGTCACAAGTTATTATAGTTTCCAATGTTTTATCAAAAATAGCTAAACAAGGACAAGATGTTATAGAGGTCTTGAGCTTAGTAAAGGCGTCTTGATGTTCTGATTTCCATTCCAAATTTACACTTGACTTTAATAATGAATTTAACGGTGCCAATATTTCAGATTTATTTGGAATAAATTTTGACAAATAATTTATCATCCCTAGAACTCTTTGAAGTTCTTTTACAGTTTTAGGGGGTTCCATGTCCAACACTGCTTTTATCTTTTCTGGATCCGGTGATATACCTTCTGACGATATCCAATGGCCATGATACTTTATAGTAGTTTTGTGAAACTCACTTTTGTCTTTGTTTAGGGTGAGACCAACAGACGTGAATTTATCAAGAACTTGGCGGACCGTTATATCGTGTTCTTCAATTGTTCTGCCCCAAATTAACACATCGTCCATATGTACGGCAACATTTTTCTGGTTCTTCAAAATTGTATGCATACATTTCTGGAAATGTTCTGGAGCGCTTGTGATTCCAAAAGGGAGTTTGAGAAATGTATACCTCCCGAATGGAGTTAAAAACGTTGTGTAGTCTTGAGATTCAACAGACAAGGGGACTTGCCAAAAACCACTATTGGCGTCAAGTTTGGAAAAGTATTTAGCTCCTGCTACCGAACTGAGCGAAAATTCGACTTTTGGAATTGGATGATACGGACGTTGAACAGACTCGTTAAGCTTAGTCAAATCGACACAAATTCTTACTTTTCCATTCTGCTTTGGAAAAGTTTCACCATTCCAATATTTCAAACTAACAGCAATTTCTTTCTAGATAACTATATTACAGTCTTTCAAATACTGGTACACTATTTTGTAAACTTTAGGGTTATTTGAATGGATGATATTTGCAAAGCTCGTTGGCATTTCCATTAATTTAGTTAAATGCTTCCACATTGAATTTCTCTGAGCTCTGAATTTACTACACAATAACACCAAGTGCTCCAGGTCCTCTACCGAGTTGCAGACGTCGCAAAGCGGAGAATCATGACTGATTCCTTTATCTTTGAGGTAGGTATCTCTTGCACAGCCCATGACCGCTTCGGAGTCGGGTCACTGCTACCACGCCGCGGGCAAATTCCTCCATCGCCAAACCATGGCCGCTGGCTGACGCGTGGGAATCCTTCCTTGTAGAAGTGTCCTCTTGGATCTCAGCTATAATTCTCTTGCCATTGTGCTCTTTGCTGTTGTCGTAGCCGTGGATTGATTTCTGTACGGGGGAGATTGATTTCCAATTTATGTCGTCGTTCAAGGCCAGCTTGGCGTATCTGTCCGCCTTCTCATTTCCAGTTACTCCAGCGTGAGCTTTCACCCATACCAATGTGGTTTTGAGGTTCTCTTCGAATCTCTTGTGGCTCATTCGTAGCACATCACGTTCCGTAGAGGTAATTCTGCTGTTTGGCGTAATCCCTTTAAGCTTATTGACCGAGCTTAAACAAATCCTCCGTAGCCTGGTCCTCTCCCCATTGGATGGCTTCGCGAATTGCCATCATCTCGGCGGAATACACTGACGTATGGTTAGGTGCTCGGGTCATTCTATGCTGATTGTTGGTCGCGTCATAACAAGTGAGCCCTGTTTTGCCTTCCATCCTCGATCCATCAGTGAATAAGATCAGGGCCATCTTCTTCTGACTTCCTCTTCAAATATTGTGTTAATCGGGCTTGTAGGAATCGTTTTCTTCATGAACACTTTGGTGATTTTTAATTTTGGATGCAGCGCTCGTATAGCAGCTGGAAGTTTAATGGCCTACCGAAAATGTCAGTCAGTGGGAGTATTGGCAGCAAACGCATCAGACTTTGGCATAGCGGCAGAGAATCCCGATGTTGCCAGTAACTACTGCTCAGATCACTGATGCCGAGACCAAACCATGAATTGTAGAGCTTTGTCCTGGTAGCAAATATTTTGAGGAGAAATCTATCAGATAGTTCTTGCCGTCTATGTGTCAGTGGAAGTTCGCATGCCTCAGAGAGGAGAACGTGTGCTGGTGTTGATTGCAGAGTACCCAGGCATACCCGCAGAGATTTCGATTGAACTACACTCAGTCGCTTCAGTAGAGTCTTGCTTGCCGATCCATATAAGACCGCGCCGAAATTAAGGTTCGCTCCGTGCAACAAGAATAGCAGGGGGCTGAGGATGCAGCCTTGTGGTAGTCCGTCCTATGTAACTCGGTGCTGGACAATCCAACCATTGATCTTGAGGTACACATTGCGGTTTCTATAAAGTTTGATGATGCGAGCTACTTCCAACGGCTCATTATTGACGATAATAAACCAAAAGGTACAATAAAAATGAGGGACGAAAAGATTCGATATATTGCGTTCGCACACAAAAAGCCCAATACTCGGCGTATCCGTTGTTTAAGAAAGGAGATCCGGAGGATATGGACAATTATAGGCCCATTTCTCTCCTATCAGTCATAGCTAAAATAATTGAAAGATTGGCAAAAAATTATTTTGTTGATTTCTTGGAGGCGAATGGGAAACTTGAAGATAGACAATTCGGTTTTCGTAAGGGCAGAAGCACGGATGATGCTATTAGTTTTCTAGTCCAAAATGTCATGTCTGCGCTGGATGCTGGGGAGAAGGTGCTTTGCATATTCAAGGACATGACGAAAGCCTTTGACACGGTGTCTCATTCTGGGCTAATAAGCGCAGTTGAGGAGACGGGAATTGGTACAGGATTCGTTAAATGGACAGCGAGCTACCTCGAGGGGCGGCGCCATATAACAAGGGTAGGGGGGGTCCTTAGTGAGGAAACATCATGTAGATGTGGCATTCCTCAGGGCACAGTTCTGGGGCCAATTTATTTCATTGTTTTTTTAAACAGGCTTTTAAAAGTAGAGATGGAGGGGGTAGCGCTATCCTTCGCGGACGACACTGCAATTATAGTCAATGACTTAACTTGGGATTTGGTAATTAGAAAAGCTGAGGCTTGCCTCACTAGAGTTTCATCTTGCCTTGGGGACATGGGAATGATGATCAATTTAAGCAAAACAAATTTCATTGCCTTCGCTCTACGGGAGGACGTCCCCAGGGTCGGTTCAATTAAATGCCATAGTATGACTTGCACGAGGCTTAATTGTGATTGTCCTGAAATAAGTCAGGTATCATCCACGTGTTATTTGGGTGTGGATATAGACCACTGTCTGAGGTGGGACAGGCATATTGGTGGTCTGACTTCGAGATTGCGCAAACTGGTTTATGTCTGTCGAGTGGTGAGGAACTTTCTTTCTAAGGAAGCTATTAGGATGTTTTATTTTGCCCTGGTACAGTCTCTCATGATATACGGCATTTCGGGATGGGGAGGTGTAAGCTCTGGGCTACTCAATACCGTCTTTTTGGCACAAAAACTGATCATTAAAGTTTTACTTAAAAAAAAGGATGAGATATTCTACAGCCGAATTATTTAAACAAATGTTGGTCCTCCCTCTCAGATCTCTGATAGATAAAATAATGATAATTAGGGCTCGAAAATCAATAGAAAATAGCGATCTCTCACTACCAGCTGGTGGTGTAACAAGATACCAGAAGCAGAGATTCGTCAGAGTGCCCTTTAGAAGAACTTTTCGAGGTCAGCTAGCCCACGACTATAGAGGTGCGACATTGTTTAATGCTTTGCCTAAGCACCTGCGCTCAATACCAAAGATATCGGTTTTCAAAGAGGAGCTCAGAAAGTATATGGAGTCAAACCGTAATCACTGAAGAGAAATGTTTTGATTTTTGTTTTCCATTCTATCTATATATTGCATTATTTAAGTCGTTGCTACATAGAGGCTTCAATGTATTTTTTTTTCTTTGTTATGTTTCACTATATTAGAGGATCGATATTATTTATGCATATATATTTTTTTTCTTTTAAGCAATTGATTTATGTCTTTATTCATTTATACATAATGCGGATAGTATTAATTGATTAGTAGATAGCAACTCCTTCCCACAGCACAAGTCCTAGACTTAAAGTGGGAAGTAGCATTTATAGTGTATCTTTTACCTGTAGGTATATATCTGTGTCTTATCAAATAAATGCATTATCTAAAAAAAAAAAAAAAAAATCTTCAAGGTTCTTGTCAAGCGTTGCTACAGATCTTATCTTCCTAGATACAAAAATATCTCTCCCAAACCATGTAGCAGATAGGGACAAAGTAGTGGTCTAAACAGTTCGAGCTCCTCTTCACTAGACTCAATTGTGCAATTAAATTGAACTTACGTTTGCCAATCCGTCCAGTAATACCTATCAGCACTGATAGCCACACCAAATGGATAGATTGCATTGTTCACCACTGTGTTGGGCAAGCGTCTTTGCAGATACATGCACTCTGAAATTCATCAAATCAGTTATGGACTGGATGCCAAAATACCATGAATACGTTCAAAAAAAAATTCCAAGTCTACTTGTAAGCAGGGGTCGAAAGTAAGAATTATTTTCCTGAGGGGAATCGCTCAAATCAACTTGACAAGTTACATTACAATGTAATGATTATTGAAATCGCTCATTTCGCAATTCTTATTTTTTGAGCGATTAAGTGCTATTTACTCCGAGAATAATTGTTACTTTTTTGAAAGATTGAAATTGCTCAATTTTTTGGGAGATTGAAATCGCTCAATCGATGACCCTTACGCCATGAGAGAATTGACCTCTGGACTCACTTCAATCGCCCTAGCTCCATTGCTATTACTCCTACAGACCTGCGGTTGGTCTCATTCGATTCAGCTGGAAAAACCCTAAAGGTAGACTACGAGTAGAAGAGAAAGTTACTATTTATGCCAGCCAACCAACTAATCAAAATAATCAACGCCAACAAAATAATCAAATAAATAAATTGATATTTCTGCAAAAAATAAATTTTCTTTATATACTTTGCTGGCTGGGTATATCAAATGTATATAAATGCGCTACATGACTCACCTTCCCCCCCAATTTATTCAAGCGAATTTGCTTGAAAATTCAAGCATTATTTTTGGATTCAGACTTTATTTTATTAATGTAATTTTTTTGTATTTTTTAATGCTTTTTCCTTTTTTTTTTGCAGAGTTTGCATTTATAAAATAAATATTCTATTTTAGGCTAAAATTAAATATGTTCTACATACCAATAGTTTTAGTCCCAGCGTTGGACCAGCAGAGGTCATCTCTGTCCCAGTCGATGGCTAGAGCGTTTGGGAGCTTGACATTGTTACCACTGACGATGATTCCTCGACGTCCGCCATCCAAATCGGACTCTTCGATCTTCGGACCGTTCCTGTTCCAATCTGACCAGTACAGTTTCCTACAATGAAAAGTATAGAATGAATATAAATATTGATATAAATCTAAGCCTTTTCATGCAAGTAATGCCACAATATGAAAAATAAATTCAAAGCGAGATAGAGAGTGAGGAATGCTTGATTTTGCCATAAGCTAAAACATTCTTATCATTTATCAATGATTTTCAAATTTTTATTTTTATTTTTTATTTTTTAGCATTTATTTCATTTTATAGACAAAAAATACAAACAATTTAAATTGACAAAAATGCATCAGTTCCCTTTAAGATAAATCTTGAGCTGGGAACTGGAGCGTGTCATGTGCCTCGATTTTATTATTAAAGTGTAGGTTAAAAAGTAATACAAATCAAATTAGTAGGTAATAAGTACAGAAATTTTTAAATAATTACAGGTAGGTATTAAATAATTAATTAGTAGGTAATAAGTACAGAAATTTTAAATAATTACAAACGACAGAAATAGCTACAATACTTCATAATAAGCCAAGAAAATAGTCCTTGATTAGTTTTTTAAATTTATTTATAGGTAATTTTTCTGTTTTGACGAGATCATATGGAAGTAGATTGTACAGTAGTACTCCTTTATGAAAATACAATCTTTGAGCTGCCGTGGTTTTCAATTTTAAAGCTTTCAATGTTACTTTGTCTGCACTCCGCGTTCCAACCTCAACCCTTTCCAATTTATCCTCCAAATATTTTTTATGGGTGAAAATCAAGGTAGTTTTCTCAATTAAGTTGAAAACGTCCATTACTTTTAACTCTCGGAACAACAAATTCGTAGGATATGTTCTTTTCTTTTTTAATAAAATCTTAATTAGGGTTTTTTGTGTAATTGAAATTGGATGAATCTTAGTTTTATAGGCTGACCCCCAAACGGGCAAAGCATAGATAAGTAGCGACTGGACTACGGCGTTGTAAAATTGTCTCTTTAATTTGATGCTCATGAAATTCACCCCACGACAAACTGGGATTAGTTGTCTAAGTTTCGTTGACAAGGTTTTAATGTGCTGCTCCCAGTTTAGGCACTGGTCTATTATGACTCCTAGATATTTCGTTTGGTTCACTTGTTCTATCGATGGACACTCACAATCTTCTCTACAGCCATGCTCTATATGACAAGTTATGTTCCCTAAATCTGGAATGGATGAAGCGAGCCAAGAGAACGCCATAAAGTGTGTTTTTCTGTAATTGAGCTTTAAGTTTTTCATTTTCAAGAAGTTATTTAATTCAGTTATGTTTTTGGTCGCTGTCTCTTTTACACTTTCCCACGAGTTTCCTCTTACTATCATCGCCGAGTCATCGGCAAAGCAGATTACTTCTCCATTTATGTCCCTCGAGAATATCTCATTACAATAAACAATGTAAAACAATGGGGCAAGTACAGTGCCTTGGGGCACCGAATATTGAAATGTACGAGGTTCACTGAGAAAATTTCCAATTTTGACTCTTTGTTCGCGATTTGTAAGGTAACTCTTTGCCCATTTAATAAAATTCGGGTGAAAATTCAGATTTATCAAAGTTTGTATGAGGTCTGTGTGTGGAACCGTATCAAAAGCTTTCGTTATGTCCTTATAAACTACTAATACCTTTTCTCCTGCATCCAACGCAAGCGTGATTTTTTCTACTAGACACATAATTGCATCAAGAGTGCTTTTACCGGACTGAAAACCATACTGATTTTCATGGATTATTTTATGGTTTTTCATGAAGTCCAACATGTATATTTTTAAAGCTTTTTCAATAATTTTTGCGATATTTGACAACAACGAGATTGGTCTGTAATTGTTCACTAACTTAGGATCCCCGGCCTTGAATAAGGGTGTGATTATTGCGCTTTTATAAATATTCGGGAAGACTCCTTGTTCGGCCCCAGAGCTCAACTCTGGAGACCTCAGCCCTAGTTCCCATTATTCCCGCTACTAGCGTCTTTCCAGTTTCTTCAGCTCACTCCACACAACTTCCTCCATACCGAAATTCCTACACACCGACTCCATAACACGTACCTTCACTTGCCAATATTTACCGAATAAAGACAATTACACGATTTCCCCGACACACAATAATTTCCGAATATTATTTACCGAATTATAAATGCCAGTTGGGGTAGCATGCTGAGAGAAAGGGCAACAGATAAATTACCTTATGGATACTAATGAATATTAAGGTCGTGATGTGACCGCCATCTTGTCTCCCCACCCGAACACCTGTTTTTCAGTCAGTCTAATCGCTTTACCAGTATAACTTCGTGCTCCCAAACTTCCTATATTTTTCAGTTGTATTTTCCAATAAAACTACCGATTTACCGATGCAAATTGTTTTGTGAATAATCCCGAGACTATCGTTCACTCCTGTTTTGCAACTTAGATTTATAATATAAGAGAGTGGATTTATTACAAATTCTTTAATTTTTTTCAATAAGACCACTGTGACCCCATCAAACCCCGGGCTTGAGCCCCCTCTCAGTCCATTTATTATTCCACTCACTGTTTCTGCAGATACCTGCCAAAAAGTTTCACTTTCGTTTGTTATGGGTATGACGGGGTCAGCACAAACCACTGATTTATCGGCAAGTTTCTCGCCAATACTCGTGAAGTGACTATTGAAAACATCTGTAATTTCTTTGCCATTTTTCTCGAGGTCCAATATTTTTCCTTCGTAGGTTATTGTATTAATATCTGTCCCCTTACTATGCCTCCCTAACGCCTCATTTATTGCTATCCAACGGGCCCTAATATTATTCCCTGCTTCTTCTAACTTCCATGCAAAGTAAGAATCCCTAGCAAGCCTTATTAGCGCATTTAGTTTATTACGAAATTTAGTGTATCGAGTTTTCAAATGCCTGTTGAATGGTGACTTTCTTAGTTTAAGGCTCAATTTTTCCTTTTCTTTAATGCTCTTGAGTAACCCTGATGTAATCCATGGTTTAATCGCTCTGAACTTTTTAGGTTTAGCTACGTATTCTGTGCTAGAGTTAATATGCGCATTTAAAATCTCGTGAAAACCCACGGCAGCTTCATCTACATCTTCAGTGTTGAAAATCCTACTCCAAGATTCATTTTTTACTTTTTCAATCAAGCTTTCAAAATTTACCCTAGCCTTAAGCGGATTTGCATGCTGAATATGTGATTTTCCAGGCTTCTTCCCTTGACAATCACACAAACATAGCAAACTACTATAGTGGTCCGTTACTAATGACTTCCACACCACCCCCAAAACTTTCTCATATTTTTTGTATCCTTTTTCATCCCTTAATAATACATGGTCCAAGCAACTCCCACTATCCTTCCTTGTTATTTTGTTTATACATGAAACAAAACCTAGCTCCATGAAGGTATTCAAGTAGTAATTTTTGACGCTTTCTTCTGTTGAGTTTTCATAAATATCAATATTTAGGTCGCCTAAGATGATATCGATACATTCCATATTCGATTCACTATTAATTACATCTTTCAGTTCATCTATGAATTTATACACATTCAAGTTGCTAGGTGATCGATAAATACTTATCAATCGGTACAATTTATTCTCAAAATTAAACATACATACATAGCAGCACGCACCTTCAAGTATTAGATCCTTTGTTTCAATATTTGTGCATTTATCATCTAAGAAAATTGTTATGCCACTACTTCTATTTATATAGGTAGCGGAGCTAAATGTTTTGTAGTTAGGTATCTCCTGAATAATACTTTGCGAGCTATTCCAGGTTTCAGTAAGGCAAATAAAATTTGGTTTTTTCGAGAACAAAGTGAAGTTTAGAAAAAACTCATCAAAATTTTTACTTATGCTTCGAATGTTTGTATTTAACAACAGAAAATCTGTGTGTTTGAGGTTGATAACCAGATCGCTTAAAGCTTGAATATTACTGCATCCAAATTCGACCAACGGGTCTGAAGTTAAATTATTATCGTCAATTGGAAACTCCATGAATTTTTATTTATTTATTTATTTTTTTATCACGTACTTACTGAACTAGGGGACAATTCACATCCGGTCAATGTCTTTGAACGACTTTATCTTTCTGACAGGTTCACCTTCCGACTTCCTTACGTGTATAACAAAGTTTTTCACCCAAACGTACTTTATATTCTGTTCCTTGGCTTTTAACTTAGTGCAACGAAACAAATCCGCACAGAAGGCTGTTAAGTTTTCGTTTACGTAAACCCGCTCGGTTGGCCAATTGTCTTGGAGATTCGCTGCTGAGAGAGTTTTGGTGGATTTGGCTGCCCGAACTATTTCCTCACGCACTTCCGATGTTTTCATAATGGCCAAGATTTTCCGTGGACGTGTATTAAGATTTTTCCCAATTCTGAAAGCTCGAGTCACTGCATCACTGTCGACCTCGAGTACTCTGGCTATATCCTTCACAATATCTTCGCAATTCTCGTTTGGTGTTTCCGGAATGCCATGAACTTCGATGTTTTTATTTCTTGAATCTTGCTCCAGGAAATCAACCTTCTGTTGGAGTTCTCCAAATGCAACCTTCAATTCGTTGTTTTCTTTTGTTAAGCTGTTTACAGTACTTTTTGGGGTCGTAATTTCCGCCATAAACATGTCAAACTGCTCGCTCATGTAGTTTACAGACTCTTTTAGATCCCGCATGTCTGTGGCTACGGACGATAATTTGTCAAGTTTCCGACTTATATCATTAATGAAACTCCTGGGTAGCTCTTCGGAGGTTACCGAAAACTCATCGTTTTCTTCCATTTCTTGCTCTATGTTTCCCTTCTCTCCATTCTCAATTTCTCGAGGCAAAATCCTCTTACATCTATCACACTCCCATCTTTCTTTTAATTCCTTCCTTAGTTTTTTGTAATTTTCCACAGACTTGATACGAGTACAAGCAGGATGATAAGATTTCTTACACTTTGAGCAGATCACAGTCTTTCCGGGAGAGTATAGCCCTCTCGAGCAGCTAGAGCAGTCCATTTTGATAACTTATCGTTCACGCACTCACACCCGGAGAACTTTGCACCACAGATAAGCGTGGTCCGGACAAGGAAGAAAACACCCGAAAAAAGACAGAGAATAGATAAGGACTGATCACAGAACACTTTCAATGTTTCTCCTACGAGGTCATGAAGACGACTGAATTAATATGAGATGAACCTACCTTTTGTATGGGTGAACTGCGATTCCTCGAGGATTTGTTAGGTTCTGGTTGACGATGACCTTCATTTCCCTGCTGTCCAAGTTGGCTGTGGATATTGTACGCGTAGCTGAATCAGTCCAGTAAATTTGGCGCTCGCGCCAGTCCAAGGCCAGACCTTCAGCCTGTCCGCCTAGTAATGTCATACAAAGAGCAGTAATGTACAGATTTATTTAAAAACGTGAATTCAATTCAAGTCAATGAAGTCTTTAGATTTCAAGTCATCACACTTGTCAAGACTTGACAATACTTAGTATGTAAGGAACTTACTCGTTTTCAAAAACTCTTCTACCTCACTTCCATCATATTTGGCTCGTTTGATCTTGTTACTCCCCAAATCGCTCCAGTAGACTTTCCCTTCGACACAATCAGTGGTGATACCTAGGAAAACATTCAAACTCAGACATCATCTTCTGGTTTTATCTGGGTGTTCTCGATCAGTTTTGTGTGGAATATTTAGTATCACTGACTTTGGCTTGTCAAAGGTATTCTAAAGCATACACCCAGAAGTATATTAAACCCAGAAGTATATTCAAGTAGGCTGTGGTAGTGGCATACCTACGGCAACTTGCGACGCCTCTATATTGATAGGAAACGCTGGAGAGTCGGGCGAGAAAGGTATCCTTATTACTGCTCCGCCTTTAGTTAATAATAGAAACTCTTCCTTCTGATAGTTTGACTCTGGAATCAAAACATAAGGAAAGGCTCTTTCACTGCTAAATGGACTTTGTTATTAATTTATCATTATCAATGAACTCCATGGGGCTAAAGTAATAGTATTCATTTCAGAGCTGAACAACACCGTAGGGCTAAATTAATAGCATTCATTTCAGAGCTGAACACAACACTGGTATTCACTTAGGGAGTGATTATAGACACACCGCGTGTCTATAAGAAAACAAAATCTAGGGACGCGGGAGCGTCCCGCCCGCCAAGAAACCCGAAGCCCTGAAAACCGAAGCGACTGAGACACTGATTACGCGACGGAACTAGTTGGGGTTTTCACCCTACCATAGCTCGGTCCCCTGAGTGTCTCGAGAGTTGATTTTTTGTACACCAACTCTCCAGGGGCACGTGAGGACGTAAAACAAATTTCAGCTCTTGGGAACATCAGGTGTCGGGGGTATAACAATTTTAAAACCACTATTTTTCACGTTTTTCGTGTTCTTCTTCTTCTTCTTCTTCTTCTCGTTGTTCATTGACGGGGCTACAGCCCAGCAGACAAATCGGATCGAGCTGAAATTTTGCACACACGTTTGTTATGCTCCAAGGGAGTGCCTTTTGACCATTTTTTCTCCCTCCCCCCATTTCCCCCCCAATTAGGGGGGAAATAGTGTTTTTTAGGAATTTCAAATGGTCATAACTCCTTCAAAATTGAAGCTTTTTCAGATTTTCTTTTTTAGTTGTGTTCGGCTTTTCAAACTGTTTAATTTGAGATCAAAAAATGCTTCCTAAGAGGAAAAATAAAGGAGTTATGGTGATTTTTCTATTTTCAACAACAACTGCCGCAAATATTGATGAAAATTGGTGCGGTTGGTCTTAAAATGTCCGCTAGGTTGTCTAAAATATGCTCAATAATTTTGAACTAAATCTCAATCGATTTGACTAATCCACAGCCAAAAATACGTGAATAAATTCCACATCTACTGATTTGGCTAATTTCCGAAAACATCAAAGTTGAACGGTGGTCAGAAAAATTGTCGTAGAGTGGCGCCTACTTAAGGATCGATAGGAAATTTTATGGGCTTTCGAATGAGGGTAGCGCACTTTGGCACTTTTCCCAACGGTTCTCGAGTTATTCGCGATTTTTGGTATAAAAACGTGCGTTTTACCAGTTGCAAACTTTCTCTTTCCTCTTTCTCTTCGACACCAATAATTACAATTATTGTAATGATTCTCAACAACAAAAATTTGCACAATCCCCAAGAAAAAATGCAACCAATTTTCAAAAAATTTCTAATTCAAATTTATTCAAATTTCTAATTCTTTCTATTTTTTTAAATTTAATAATAAGAATAATTGTATTAAATTTTAATAATTGTTTTTAAATTGTTGATTGTTTTAATTAATCGAAAATTTTAAAACTAATATTTAACCAATTCGCAAAAATTTTAAAACTACTTTTTTTTCAAACACATTTCAGATAACAAACAATAATTTCCAAAAAATAATTATTCTTGTCACAAAAACAAGAAACAAAAAGGCAAATTAGTAGGCGTACTAATTTTAACATGAATAATGTTTATGCGGTGGCCTACCAGAGTTGAAAAGCGTAACGAAGTTTAAGTCACGAAATTATGTCACGAAGATTTTTAATGATTTTCACGTACAACCGAGCCGTTTCTAGGGAAATGAAACTTCTTTAGTTTTCAACGGACAAAAATCGTTCTCCATTCGTTGGAAAGCCTTTAATTTATGCATAAATTATATACTGCCAAAACCGCTGTAAATATCGAAGAAGCTGAGATACAGCCCTGAGTAAATAAAAAAACTAATAAATTTTCCGCACATTTCTTAATATTTTCCATACAGACAAAGAAAAGAGATAAGGAAAAGGGGAAACGGGACGCAAAAACATTATTCATGTTTTGCATAGCAAATACCTCGTTCTATACAAAGTATAGAAGAGAAAAGATCCGGGGGGTCCAGGGGGGCTTGCCCCCCTGGCGAGGCGCGAAGCGCCGAGTTTTACTAAATTTTGACTAGGATAAAACTTCATTTAGAAAAACATTTACTAGTTACCTCGTAGGTACTTTTGTATTGTATAAGTTGTTGAACCGTATTGTATAAGTACCACTCGAAAACTAGCC